>OY829542.1:35588812-35865895 GCA_963691705.1 Viola odorata
TTTTGAAGAAGGTATCTGTGTTAATTTAGGATCCACCACATTCATCATCTTTTGGTTTGCAACCATCGACTTCAACCAATCAATCAAATGTGCCTGCAAAATCAATGATTCATAATTAGTACTGCATCATTGTTTGAAAATGAAGCCCCTCTCTTCCAAATGACACTGTTCATTTGAGGCAGATACAAAGAGACCAAGAAAATTATTGGTTATGTTTCTCACAAAGATATTATCTCTCATGTTTCTTTATTAAATCACTTTAAAATGAACGTATCATGAATTAGGCTAAACTTTAATATATTAGATTTTTTCAGATAAAATAAAGCTATATTTTATTGTAAAAGATAAAAATATGTTTTAGAAATTAATGATAAAACGAACAATAATTTAAACGGAAGAGTACTACAAGTAATATTAAATTTATGTGTACTTCTTTTTAATATTAATTAATGTGTAATATTAATAAAATGATTCATTAGTACACTAACACATAAGTATTAAATTTGTATAACATTAATACACATTATTACCAATTAATTAGTAGTAATGATGTGGCAACCAATAACAATGACTTAACTAAGAAAATACTTAATATTTAATTTTATTATTTGTTATAAAATAGTATTTTATTTTATTTATGCTATAGATTATGAGTTACATATGAAATAATTTTTTTTTAGAAAAGATAAATCAGAGTAGCGCTTAACGTCAATAAGACATGCTCACAATATTAGGAATGAGTCAAACATCAATACCCTCCCGGATATGCTCTAACAAGTGGAAACCGGGGCCAATAAATTTATTTTTAAATAAACTAAACTTATTTAAAGAATTAGATCCTGAATTAATTAGTTATCCTAATAAGTTCAAAATCAAAACTGAATATATCTTTTCGTTATCCTAATCTTAAATAGATTGATAGCAATATTGATATATTTATGTAGCTAAATGTTAGAATTTGAAAGAAAAAAAAAATCAATACTCCTTGATTTTGTAAAACAAGAGATATTTTTAAACTAAATTTCTACCCCAAAGTAATAGATATTATGAACCAGAATAAGTATTTTACGCGGTAAGATGCATGAAAAACACTTCAATTTTAAAAATATTCCATTTTGACTTTCCTAAAAGTTACAATATGTTGATTTATTTGTTGTTAAAAATTTTTAAAAATAGTAAAGATTACAAAACATTGTGAAAAATGGGGTAAAAATATAACAAAAATGGTATGACTCATGATATTATAGAAATTGAAGAAATTAATAAGAAAAATAAATAAATTAAAGAATGAATATGAAGAATTAAATTAATTAATAGGTGAAACTGAAGAAAGTAATAGTAATTAAGGAATTAATATGTACGTACGTACTTGGGGTTGTTGTGGATCCACAGCCACGGGAGGCCTGCCGCATATGATCTCCATGATAAGTATTCCAAAGCTATAAATGTCACTCATCTCATCCCAAAAAACTCCATCTGAATAACTTGGCTTCAACAATATTTACAGATCGACTTATCATTTTAATTAATTAATTTGTAGCTAGGGATCGGAAGGGACCATACCCAAGAAAGCTTACATGATTCCAACAAGGGTCGTCCAGGAGTTTGGCAATCGCAAAATCCGACAACTTTGGATTCCATTGGTGATCAAGCAAAATGTTACTTGACTTTAGGTCCTCATGTATGATCTTGGGCTCAATATCTTCGTGTAGGTAAGCCAATCTGTTGTATATGGACACAAATTATATATGCAATCATGCATGTGTGGTCAACATTCAGCGAATGAATTAATTTGAGTCGCATCTTTGCGCGTAGGAGAGAAGAAAGCTCACGCTTTGGCTATTCCTTGGATGATGTTCATCCTTATTTTCCAGGTTAGAGGACTTGATTGTTGTGGACATTCATGTAGCCACTGGTGCAGGTTGCCGTTGTCCACGTACTCATTCACAAGAATTCTAAACAGTTATTGTAATTAGTTAGGACATTAGAGATGAATATATGCAATTTAAAGGTGGATGGATTGATCGAGTATATATATATATATACCTGTAACCTCTTTCTATACAGTACCCAAGCAATTTGACTAAATTCTTGTGCCTAACATGACCCATCACCTCCGCCTCTGCTATAAATTGTTCAGCCTCACAACTGATGGATATGATAGTCAAATTCACATTTTGTTTTTCAGAAAATGTCAGACAAGGAAAAAAACTTGGGTATCAATTATAAGTTGATGATATTGTAAAATAAGGCCTCCAGTGTACCTAAGATTTTTGCCGACTATCAAAACATTAAAAGGAAAACAAAGAAAAGGAAAGACTACCACATGTTGGAGTGTAGAGTTTTGATGGCTACTCTTCTAGTATCCAACAAGATGCCACGGTAAACAAAACCATGAGCCCCAACCCCAACCACATTGTCACGGGAGAATCCATTAGTGACAAGCTCAATCTCCTTCAAAGGAACAGAGTTCAACAGGATATGATCACTCGTACTGGTACGATCAGGAGGAAGAGGAGGAACGTGAATGTGATGATGGTTGGACAGTTGGGATAGCGACGATGATGAGAGGTAATTCGGCATGTTCATCTCAATCTCAAAAGAGCGGCGTGAGAGGAGGCATTTGTCGAGGGATACGGATTTGGCATTTGCATTATTATTATTCGTCACGCGCTTGCGGTGGCGAAGGAAGGAGGTGATGCAGAGGAGAGCCAAGAATATGAATGCTACCAAGGAGATGAGTAACAGAAGCCATACCCTAATCCCAAAAAAGGAGCTGCGTTTTCTCAAGAAGTTGCTGCTCATGAGGCTGCCCATCGATGTTACGTACCAATTATTACTAAGATGAAAACAAAAGAGATGGAATTGATTTGTGTTTTCCTGTTTTGATCATTTTTTGTGTTCTGAAAGAGTTCATAACATCAACACTTGGGAGAGTGAGAGCACTATAGGCGCCAACTATACTCCGTAACCATTAACCACCGTCCGGATATGTATGCGCCAAATCAAATTCTTGAAAATCAAACACACCAATAATCTAAGATTACAAAATCAAATCATTTCTCTTTTGGTTTGAATGAGAGTTATGTAAATCGTAATCAGATAATATGCTATAAGACTGACGAAGATAATTTCAGTTTTCATAGAAATTAATCATACATGTAAAATATATATATGTCATTCCTATAAAATGGTTAAATAGTTATTGAGAAGTTGTAACCATTTTATACTTTTTTAGTTCAACCAAAAAAAGATGTTAGGTAATTATCACCAATGATAGCAGATTTTGAGACTAGTTTGATATTTATTCTTTTTTATGTCTACTGTTAGTATGGTAGTTTTTTCGAAGAAAAAAAGAAAAACCTTTGTGACAGATGGAGAACCATAGAATCCTCAGTCTGACTGTTAATAACTTAGTACATCTACCTGTTCAGTAATAAAATACAGATGGCTTCTCAAACCATGAAGATCGAAATAACAAGCCAAAAACTTTACAATGAAAATCTCCAGTTAATGCGAACTTCAGAGCCACCAAACTTTATAGGAATGACTCGTACCTTACAATTTCCCGGTTGAACTCATCTCGTTTATTTCAATGAGGTATGGTAAAGTCTTCAAGGTATACAAAGCTTCTCAATCGCTCCATCATGAAATTGCTTTCGTATCGGATGCAACTTGATTTCATAAAGCTTTGGCCATAATTTACCAGTAACTGCAAACAAGTATCAGACAACAGAATTGGTATCCCAAAAGCTACTGCAAAATGCTTACCAAAAGAAAAGAAAAAGCAATGCAAAAATAACACCACAGCTGTATCGATCATGTAGCGCAATGATTCCTCAAGAAAGTCATGATCATTGTAACCAACATGACAATTACAATTCAAGCACAGTAGAAGTAAGAAAACACCACATTACTGTTGTTAAATAATGTGGTGTTTAGGGATAAGGAAAGTACACTAAAGAATTCGATAATTAATTACACCTGAGTTCAAGACTCTTAGGACTCCGTCATGCTCTCAACAAGAATAAGAGTATCCTTTGATGCATATACTGTTTAAAGCTAATGATTTCCAACTATTCAATACTCAACCCATGATGCTAACCTGGGTCTGCTAATGTGGGATTATAGTGCTTTGGAGAGGTGGAATGTTTCATTTGTATGGAACGGATATGTTATGGATGTTTCATGTTTGGTGTTCTTGAAATAGACAAAAGGTTTAGCATATTGTGGACTGAAGGCAATTAAATAACTATATATTATGCTAATGATAACCTATTATACTGAAGATTTTGACCTCAAACATAGAACTTAAAGGAGAGGCCCAAGTACAAGACTGGTAAGAATGGGACAACTAAGATAACTGTCTCCAGCAATGACAGTGGCTCAACCCTAAAATAAGGGAAAATATGAACTGAGACAACTTTATGTACAAAAATGAGAAAGATTGACTGAAGACAAAGTTAGCAACTACCTTATGAGGCATAACAACAGAAAAAATGGAGTTGACTAATTATGAGGACCTATTCAATTTCACAGCTAAGATCCTCATCAAACAACATCAGCAATATCTGGTTTATCATCATTACTTCTGCGACAAACTAAAGTCTGAAACATTGAACAACCATGCATAATAGCATGATACGGTTAAAATCAAAAGCAGAAACCTAATTTTTAGGATTAGCAATCCCATATCATTTGATAAATCCCCCTAAATTCCAAACTTGTAAAACCCATTTACCAAAACGGGTGATCCACTATGTAACCGATTTAAATATTAAATTAAATTTACCAAAAAATGAAACAGCTGAGCATAACCAAATAGTCCACAAAGATTAGATAGAAGAATCCGTGACTCTTTCTATAAGATCCCAATTAATTGTTTATGACCTTTTTCTCACTTGTAAAACGAACAGAACAATTATGATCCAACTTACTTCCTTAATAAACTTGCATGAGACCGAACATCAGGTAATAAAAAAAAAAGAGCAATGATTCCAATACTCTAGATTTGATTATGCTTAACTGAAATGAAAAAGAATTTTATACAAGAGAAAAATGTCGACGAAGGGAGACAAAAATGTAAAATCATGTGGAAATCAATGTCAAATGTCAAATGTACAAATGGGTCTGTAGTGACTAGCAAAATGTAAACAAGTCAACCAAAAGCAATGAGGCAATCGTATAACTCATTCTGCTAGTATGCTTGACTGAACCTACTACTTATATGTGAAGAGAGAGAACTGGAAAATGTTGAACAGAAACTAATGTTATAAGCCTAAAAATTACGTAACATGGGATACTGAGAATATCAGCAAATATAAACAAAGGATAATTGGAATGAATTATTTTAGGGGAAAAGACCATCAGGACCAATTCAGATTAGTATAACAAGATTTTAGCTTATTCATTTTCTCAAGACTTTATAGACTAGCAATTTTAAAAAATAATAATAATTACCCAAAAAAAATGTGTTATAAGTTGGACCTAGAATGTGCAAAGTTATACAGTAAATGGAAATGGTAATCACAGAAAACACGGCAAGTGAACCTACTTACCAAAAATGCGATTTTTTTCAGCATCCCATGCTATGCCATTCAAAACATCGATGCCCTACGATGCAGAAAAGAAAAATACATTAATTAGGCAATGAACAATCACATAAAACTTGCTTTCACAAATTATTAGTGGCTTCTTACATTGTACCCTGCTTCTATCAAGCCTTTCCTGTAAAAGAGAAATGGAAAGAAAAATCATGATACTTTGAGACTCAATCAGCAAAATATGTTAATTATTTGAGTAGATTAAAGACATCAGTTTATCCAATAATATGGATACAAAAAAAACCTTAAATTTTGTAGGAGAATCCATCCAAGCACGCTGCCATCTTCCGGAGAGATTCTTGCAATGCAATCAGTCTGCAGAGATAAGATCTTTTGAGCTAAGAAACACATTACCGCATAAAAAGTGGTCAGCCAGCTCAGTTGTTATTTTGCAAAATCTTCTGCAAGAGTTAATAAAACGACGGTCAAATCCGCCTTCACCAATAGAGAGAGAGACCTAGGGCAAAAGACAAGGACAACCTTTCGAAACATAAATGGCACCCCTGCATATGCTATTACATCTAGAAATTTTCTCTAAAAAGTATCAGAAACTCCAAGAACCCAGTACTTACCATCCAGACATTAGCCCAAACTTCACCATTTATAAATTCCAGTTCATTAAGGGAGCTTACTTCAAGACCCTTATACTTCACAATGTGTTTACCAACAACTGCATTACAAAACACAGGGGAAAACAATTTGCTAACTAAATGTAAAAATACGACGAGTATTGCAAAACATTAGAATCAACAAAGAAAAGTCAAAAAGAGAAGGGAATGAGAGAGGCAGGAGGATAGGATATGAAACTGAAAGGAAATGCTCTTAGGAAATTCAACCTTTCAAGGTTTGCGGGTCAAGGTGATACAGCGTAGAAGTCCCGTCACTGCCAAACAAAACTTTTCCATCGGTTGCCAATCCCCAGCCATCCTTCATCTCGTGTCTAAATTTATCAATCTGCACCAAATACATATAATTACAATTTCTGAAGATCCAGGACAGAAGTTTTAAAGGCACTCCAAAAGTGGTTGAGCCAAATCAAGCAGCACATGGTAAAGATTGGTACAGCAGTGTCATTCAAGGTGGTCTGATGTTGATGCAGTCTTATGCACAGTTGCTAAAGAACGATTTTTTTTTCTCAGGAATAAAAGAGTAGATAGAGTATAGTTTTAATTTAGCATGATAACACAGAAATTAAGTATTGACTATTGTGCCAAGGCCCAAATGAATAACAAAGAAGGATCACAGAATTCTCAATATTGATTAAGGATAATGTTTCAAAATGGAATATGGGCATTTGAAAACAAAAGTATGGAAGCACAAACTTTGCTTAAATTTTCTCGGTCATATATGAAACCAATATCCGTCAGCCAAGTTACTTGGAACAGCCTACAAAAGGACATCAAATTATAGTATTAGCACATTGTTATTTAAAAGTAGTCTACTGCATATACAAATGCCAACAAAGGACACAAAAGGTTGCATCTATCCTATTTAGTACCTATAAAAGAAGCAAAAGTGATATGGTTGTAGTGTAGTATTCGTAATCACACTATAACCATATCACTCCATAAATCAACATAATCAACACTGGAACGTTAAATGCAAACACATCAAATGCTTTCTAATAATCAACACTGACAGATACAGTATCATGCTTTTTGGGAATCCTTCATGAACTGCTGATCAACAATATGGGATGGTAAATATGATTTGCATAGTTGTGAAGTCCGTTAAGTTTTTGTTTGGGTGGCAAGGACTACAAAAGTTTAAAAATAAATGGTCATCCAATCAGCTACAATAACATAATACTGGTAGTTATAGCATCTATACAATGTTCTGCACCTGGAGGAGTTGTTCATGAGCTTTCTACATCAGTTCAGCAGCTGAATGGGATGGAAAACTTGCATAATAGTATGGTGTAGATATTAAGGATGCTGTCTTTCCTTTTTCCAGTAATTATTACTCTACTAGAGAAACAGCAGGGAAAGGAAAAAAAGGTTTAGTGGTTCTTTGACTTTCAGAAAAATCAGAAACAATCTTAGATGCAGAAAAAGAGTGGACGTGTAGAAATATTAGACTCAAGCAGACTGATAGAAATCATGACCAAAATGTTTTTTGTATACACATTCTTTTGGTTAGTATCCAAGAGCAGGTAGCCATAAGTCTAATATAATGACCTAGCAGCTAGTGCACTTTATCCATGAGCGTCTGTTTCAAAGAACGAACAATTGCAAGTAAGGTACAAACCTTTCACCTAACAGAGTTAAACCTTCCCCAAAGTAAGAAGCATCCATCTTGTGAAGAACCTCAACCTGACAGGTTTACAATTATTACAACTTGAACATTCAGAATCAGGTAGTTATAATCAGAGAAAATCAGTAACAATTACAATAAAAGCAGGAAAATCTCCTTACAGACCAAAATACAATCAATTACGTGGCACAACTAGTAGATAATTTAAGGTATTACAACTCCTGCCTCACATTAACCGAAGATGTTGGCTGGGTTAATTAATATATAAAGAGTCAAAGTTTGAATCTTAAAGCATGTACCTTTCCGGTTTGGAGAACCACTCTACGAACTGATGACTGAAATGAGAAGAGTAGATAACATATAAGTAATGAATTGCATGTAAACAACTAAACAACACCTTAACTAGCCCCTTATCCTTATCCAACATGAACTTTATTCCATTATACCAATATTTGCCATTTTGATTCAGCTCACCAGTTGAGAAAAATCTGCAAGCGATCTCATTTGTCATTTCACTTTCTTTCTTTTTTTCTGATAAGTCATCAGTCTTTCATGATATTTTGAGTGATTGAAATATGGTTGCCAGTTACATAAGTTCAAAACCCAAAAAATGGAAAGAACAAAGACCTAATTGAACAATTTCTTCAACCAACAATTTTAATCATTTAAAAGAACATAATGATCTATTTTATTGGTTTCGCCCACACAAATCTAAATAAGCCAGTACTGAACAATGAAAACCAAAGCCATCATGAAAAATATACAGACTACTTTTTAAAAAAACGTGTTTCTGAAAAATGAAATGATAAAACCAATAATGCAGAAATATAATGCTTTATATTTTCCCATATTATCAAAAGAAATGAAATGGAGCAACAGATCAGATATTTAAAAGAAAAACACTATCATACAACTTACTGATGAATAATATATATATAAATAAAGAGGGAGTAACCTCACCTTCCCATAAAGGCCAGTTGACTCATAAAAAGTATCATTTCCATCATAAAGAAGGCCCTGAAAGAAATTTTGCATGTCCTTTTAGTTACCATTGAGAAAGTCTTGCATCAAAGCTTTGCTTGAAGATCTCAATAGGATGACCATTGAGTGCATCGGAGAAATCATGACGGAAAGACACATGAGAGTTGAACCAAATAATAAAATTCATACAATACCAAAACTTCTCAAAGCCTATATGATGTATTTTAACAAGCCTCTCCCACAAATGGCACTTCAAAAGAAAGGGAAAAAAACTGGGTTATGGCCAAAGTGCAGAGTAACTAATGAGGTAGCTATGAGAACAGGGCCAACTACAACTTAGAGTAACATAAATCAACCTAGATGACATGCACTCTCCCATTGCAGGATAAAGGTAAAGAAAATGAATTAACAGAAGGTTGCTCAATAGCTAACATAGGACAGAGTTGGACCCCAAGTAGCAATAAAAAATTAAAAATACATATAAATGAATCATTTTGATCAAGTTTGACTACAAAAAAATTCCATGCAATTCCGATGTAAGCTTAAAACAAAATAAAGGGGGAAATTATCAAGGGATTACAAGAACATCAAATCAAACAACAATCACTCATGCACTTTGGCCAACAAAAAATGATACTTGAGAGAAGGCTTTAGGGTCATGAAAGAACTCATTCACCACCTGAATGGAATAGATTATAGGCAAATGATCATGGGATGCAAAACTACTCCACATGTTCAATGACACTCCCAAGAGGAAAACGACACAAAAGCTCCTAACGAAAGAACCAAAGGCCATGTGAGATGTTGGATGCTCCTTGTGCTTCTTAAGCTAATTGATGAAAATGTAGAGGTAAGGATTGAGGATGATAGGCGAAGAGGGAAGAGATACTTCCAAATTATAGGCCACACAGTAACCACAGCACACCAAGTACGGCAATTGCAAATAGAGGCTCTAAACCAAGTCAGTGTTTAGAATTCTCACCCATTACACTGTAAATTTGTCAGCTCAAATTCCTTTCTAAACAGGCTGTGTTCTCTTACACTATGTTTGGATAGGTGAGGGGAAGAGAATTTAATGGAATGGTTTAGCCTTTTCAAGGGGGAAATCAAATGTGTGGGGATGTTCATTTCCATAATCAGCAGCAAGAGATATATTGGCGTGTCCCACCAGCTATCACTTTCTAAACCCAAGAATAATACTTCCTATCAGTACTTCACAGGATTTTTGTGAGAGAGGTTCCGGCTAGTTTTTGGGTAACAACGCTTGACAACTGGCACACGCGTTTAAGAATTGACCATGAATGCATTGAATAGAAAAGAAAAAAAAACAAAACTTTATGCGATGTGATCAATGGGAACTCAATCATAAGCTCCAATTCAATTCTAGCACAAGAATAGATAACAAGAATACAAAATGTAACCTGAGTGAAGGCCTCGGGGTCGCTAGGGAACTCGTTGACCACTTCAGCTGCGTATAATTTAGGAAGCTCATCAACCATCGCAAAATGTCTCCACGTGGTCGACGAAACGCCTAACAGAACCATGACACCAATCACCATCACCATCACCGCCGAAACAAAAACCACCGGCAATCTCTGGTAACTAACACCACAAGGCTGACGAGAGGAAGAAGAAGAAGAGGAGGAGGAGGCCATGGAAATGCTTGACCGTTTGTGGGGCTTCTTCTTCAGTGATTTAACCCCCATGCTTCATGGCCTACTCTACTATCTGAAAACTCTGAAGGTGTCAGATTCGGTCGGGTGGTATCGTAAGTCGTCGTAAGGCTACCCACAGCAGGCACGGCCCATCGCACTTATTGACGTCTTATCTCGGTCAACATTTGCCATTTGAGCCCAAAACTCAGTTACTTGACAGACAGAGACCGGTAAAATATTTTAAGAGTCCCTCAGGTTTCGTGACTTATACATTTCTATCCTTAAGTTTTTTGAGCCCCAACTTTTGATCCTCGACATATGGGATAAAGTTTCTACCACTAGTTCGATGATAAAATCACGAATTCAATAATACCCTTGATAAACCACTTAATACATCATCTTCATTATAATTTTCATTCGATAAAAAAAATTTATTATAATTTTCATAAAATACAAGTTAATAACTAGAATAAATGATAAAATTATTCCATTAAAGCTAATTATTCGGTGTAAAATGAATGATTAAAGGTATTATAAAAGCTAGAGACACTAACATACTAATATATCAACGTATTTTAAATATATGGGGTAATAGTACAAAAGCCCTCTGTACTATCGACGAAAACGGGTTTAGCCTCTATCCTTTAAATTTTTTGGCCGACCCCCCTGTACTTATCCCCGTTTCCAAGATGACCCCTTCTGTTAAATAAACCAAAATTCCATTGATTTTGACCCTCTACAGTCGGTGTCCATGACCGACCTTTATTTTTTTTAAAAAAAAATTCAAAAAAATAATATAATTTATTTAAAAAATCTAGAAAAATAATACAATTAATTTAAAAAATATAGAAAATTAATATAATTAATTTAAAAATCCAAAAAATTAATATAATTAATTTAAAAATCTAGAAAATTAATATATTTAATTTAAAAATCTAAAAAATTAATATATTTAATTTAAAAATTCCAGAAAATTAATATTATTAATTTAAAAAATTTAAAAAATAATATAATTAATTTAAAAAATTCAAAAAATTAATTATATTATTTTCTAAAAAATTTAGAAAAATAATGTAATTAATTTAAAAAATCCAGCTTATAATTGGTTTTGGATTGATGTTAGGTGGAAACCAGCCACCAACCCCACTCTTATCCTCCTCCCAATCAATTGAA
This sequence comes from Viola odorata, assembly GCA_963691705.1. Lineage (NCBI taxonomy): Eukaryota > Viridiplantae > Streptophyta > Magnoliopsida > Malpighiales > Violaceae > Viola > Viola odorata. Next base: position 35,600,478 of record OY829542.1, read on the forward strand.
ATCATTTAATCAAGAACCACCATTTGATTCAAATCTAATCAAACATGCAAAATATTAAATAATTAGTGACCCCTTTTAGCACGATTAAATCAAGAAACAATCAATTTGTGAAAAAATAAGAACGGATCCGGATTCGTTCATACAAAATCCGAATTCGTTCATACAAGATCCGGATTCATTCATACAAAACCTACATTCGTTCATCATGACCCGAATCTGCACCAATCTCTTTGAAAAAAGCCAATCCAAAAATCCAAAAACCCCTACCATATCAATTAAACCCAATTCCTCTCCGATTAAATCCAATTCAACCAAAATTAAATCTCTCTCACTCTACCTCAATCACTAATCCGCAGTTAAATCACCGCCGCACCTCACTACCACTACTAGCCGCACCACAAATCCGACCAGTCGCACCTATTACCACCGCAATCATCAAATCAAACCCGAACCTAGCCGAGACAAATCCCAACCACAATTTTCAGTTTCCACCTAAAATCAATCCAAAACCAATTACCCATACCAACCAATTAATACAAACCAGAAAAGAAATAAAACAGAAAAGAAAGGAGAGGGAGGTTGCGCTTGAGGAGAGGAAAAATAAAATAAAGAAAACAAAGAGAGAAGAGAGGGATGCGGATGTGGGTCATGAAGAAATGATTTTAATTTATGGGTTTTTTCGTCCCAGATCTAGCTTGTAGAAGCAAACTTAGGGTTTTCTTGAATTTGGCGAATATAATAAGCAGAGAGAGAGAGGGAGGAAGAAATGATTTTGAAAAAAAGAAAAGAAAAGAAAAGTTTGTTAGTTTGACTAACACTTAACATTATTTTTCTGAATTTTTAAAATTAATTATATTATTTTTCTAAATTTTTGAAATTATTTATATTATTTTTCTAAATTTTTAAAATTAATTATATTATTTTTATGAATTTTTAAAATTAATTATATTATTTTTATGAATTTTTAAAATTAATTATATTATTTTTTTAAAATTTTAAAAATAATTTTATTATTTTTCTAAATTTTTAAAATTAATTATACTATTTTTATAAAATTTTTAAATTAATTATATTGTTTTTCTAGATTTTTTAGAAAATAATATAATTAATTTTATGGATTTTTAAAATTAATTACTTTTTTTTTTTAATTTTTTAAATTTATCATATTAATTTTCTGAATTTTTTATATTAAATATATTATTTTTCTGGGTTTTTAAATTAATTATATTAATTTTCTGGATTTTTTAAATTAATTATATTATTTTTCTAGATTTTTTAAATTAATTATATTAGTTTTTTGAATTTTTAAAGAGAAAAAAAAAGGGCGGTCATGGACACCGACTGCAGAGGATCAAAACCAATGAAATTTTGGTTTATTTAACGGAAGGGGTCATCTTGGAAACGGGGATGAATACAGGGGGTTTGCCAAAAAAAATTAAAAGATAGGGGCTAAATTCATTTTGGTCGATAGTACAGGTCTTTGTACTATTACCCTTAAATATATTCTTAATAAAAAATTAATAATTTATCAATTAGAAAAGGTTGAGTGTGTAAACCATTATAATTAAAAACCTAAATGACCAAAGTAGGGGGTGAAAAATATCAAGGATGAAAGGGTATCATTGACTAAATTTCAGGGACTCTAGAATAGTTTTCTTAATATTAAATAGCAAATGATCCAAACAGAAAATTTCAAAATTCTATACTTTTAAAACTACAAGCGGTGTGTTAAATTTTGAGTACATTATTTCACCTTTTACAAAAGGGTTATTTTATATACATTTAGTTTTTTGCCATCACTCTTTATTTATTTTTTTCTTGTCCACCAAAATAAAAATTGGATTGTTAAGTAGTAAATTTTCCCACCATTCCGTATAATAACTTGTTTAAGAAACTAAAAAAATTGTCAATAAAATGTCAGTGATTATAAATTGTCATTTATTTAATAAAGAACTTTTAATATTCGGTGGTCAATTTTTACTTATAGCCAACTAATACTATTTAATACTGAGAGAAAAAAGATTATTTAATATAAAAAATATATTTAAAAATTGTAAAAAAAATGGTAAAATTAATCTTGGTGTAAAAATTGCTAGAAAGATTTGTTTTCCCCATAATGGCGGTAGTAACAATTAACTACCCATTAGCACATAAGTTAAATGGCTGAATAGTAATTACCATCGATACGCTATGAAGCATAGACACTAACACAAACATCGGACATGGCACGAATACCGGCCACTCCGACATGAAAAAATTAAAAATCGTAGAACACGAACACGAACACAACATATATATATATATATATATATATATTCTATAAAATAAATACTAAATTATATGTATAGATGTAATTGTGGAGGAAAATTGACAATTTATAATTAATATCCTTCACATCAATATAAAAAATTGAATTTCACATACATTTTACACTACATATCTATTTAACATTATTAATTATTGAGAACTCTGACTAGTGCTGCTCAAGGGAATATATATATGGAATCCAAAAAAATTTGGAATTCAGTATTTACCGTATTACCAAGATCAGCACATGTTTTCAAATAGATTTTTTCAAGCACAAATTTTAGAATTACATACTATAGTAGTCTATTATTCTATTAACCAACAACATCAAGTTGTTTGACATGAAAAGAATACATTAAATCCAAATTATCCAATAAATAAACCAATAATCTTTTACAACTAAAGGCAATAAGTTTAGTTGTACAAAAACAGTAAGGTAAAGTAGGCTGCAGCTTTCCATGTTGAAGTGCCAACTTCCAACTGCAAAATTGAGGAAAAAAACTGTGATTTCATAGGTTTCACTTTTCAAAACAAACATTCATAAAGTCGATGTTATGAAACCATAAAAAGCTCAAAAGAATAACAATTTTTTTAGAATATGAATAACAGACTTGAAAGTCTTTAAAGTTAACAAATCTGTAATGCTTGACTCCATAGCAAGTTTAGCAAAGTCTATAAACAAAGACAAAGAAAAGTGTTAGCATAATGCAGAGATATAAATTATGTTATGGAGAGTTGAAATTAATGGATTAAGGATTATGAAAGTTACCAAATTCCAGCTTGTTAAGCTCAGCAAGATCCTCCTCTATTTTGATGCTTTCATGATGTCTCAATCCAGTCTTCTGTGAAATGAGTGATTTTACAAGTCTTGGTGTGAGAGAACTTTTAAAATTGTCAAGAACTCTCCCACCAGTCCCGAAGGCAGATTCAAAAATAATTGTTAACACAAGAACTTCTGGGACATCTTTGACTATTTTAGAGAGAATAGGAAATCTTGGAGCATGTTTCTTCCACCATTCCAGTAAGGAAAACCCACTGCAATCTTGAACAACATCCTCTTGCAGGTACACATTCAATTTTGATTTGTTATTAGAACCTCTAGAATCAACTTGGTACTTCTTGAACCTTGTTTATCTTAGTGATACGATCCTAGCCCCATGGCTAGTCCCATTGCATGCACAACGCGCACACGCCTTGCGGCCAAGGCCAAACAAACAAAAACCTCGAGCCAAGGACGACACGAAGCAGCTAGTGAGGTTAATACAACCTCTACACATGGAGACAAGGCAACAAATGCTGCTGGATCGAGCCATTAGGCGAAGGATGACTTGGAAGGTGGCTTGGAGGCGCTTAGCACAAGGTTTCACATCCAACCAAGCCAAGACATAGAAGCAAGGCTTCAATCGAGTAACTAAAGTAAATACAAGACTGATTGATGTATTAGGAGGAACGATTGATGTATTAGGAGGATTGCGTCCAAGTTTGAGGACATTCGGACGAGTAAATATCAAGATGGCTTATGGTGACATTCTCGCACGCAGGAGTTCTAGGCGCAGAAGGAATAGGCCACTTTGTCCGAACCTATTTGGACCAATACAAGTCAGAATCGTGTGATCAACCATGTTTCTGAAACCTCAGGGTGTTGTCCCATTGTGACCAAGTTTCAGCTCAAACGCACGAGCCGTTTGTGTGTTATTCGAAGATACATATTCGCTGACAACAATCCTACGCAGACAAGGACTTGTAGACGCATCAGAGAGAGAGACATGTTCGGACCTGTTCGTCCTGTACCAGAGAGAGAGACATGTTTCCACTATTTCCAGATGTTATCTTTCTAATGGGATAAATTTCAGCTGGATTGGACGAGCGGATCAAGAGTTAGCCCTAGTGGACATTTTCATGCGCAGTGTGAACGCGCAACAGCCGCAACTTGGAGATTACGGCCCAACTTGGAGTCCAGCTGTGCGAAAGCTATTCTAGAGCTTCTGGAATGTATTTATGTATTTATTATTTAGTTTTACAAGTTATTAGAGTTATTTCTTAGATAGAACTCCTAGTGAAGTTAGAACTTCTACTTCTAGCAGAATTAGAACTTGTACTTCTAGTTAAACTTGTACTAGGCTTTGCCTATATAAGAAGCCGATTGGCTTTGTGATTAATACAAAATATACAAAGATATTTTTAACCAAATTGAGACTTTATCTTGTGGGTGGTTTTCCTTTGTTCGTGGATTCGAACCTTGTGCTTTCCCTTAGGTTTCGCAAGCCAAGAGTTAGGCAAGTAAGATAGAAATTGTGGCGAATCGTGTACTCGATTCAACCTATCACAAGGTGACAAGTGATCGACTATCAAATCCGTCCAAGAGGCCGACTATCATGTCCGTCCAAGTGGCCGATTACTAGGTCCGTCCAAGATCTCTTTGTGAGAACCTTATTAGGTGATAACTAGGCCTACTAGCCGTTCGTCAGAGGTCCCCAAGTGAGTTATCCACCAAATTTCGCGTCAATCTCGAACCTTCGAACTAGATCATCATTCAAGCGCATCCTAGGCAACTAGGATCGTATCACTTAGTGATAACACATGAGGAAATCACAAGGGTAGTAAGGTCTTTGGTGGTGAGGTTGACTGGTCGTATGGCCATGTAGACGGATTGATATAAGTTGACCATTTAGTACCGGTAAAAAGAAGGTACCGGTGAACGTACAAGAAATGGGATTGCGAACCGGTATCTGTCAGAGATAACGGTTATGAGCTGGCACCCTACCGGTAGGCATATTAACATTAGTAAATGGCTCGTAACGGTTCTGAGGTAACTGTTACGTACGTTGCAGATTGTGTTAATAGCCTTATTGATGACCTTGATTGTCTTCATTAAACGCAGTGTAACGGTCGTCGGGATGGCTTATAAATAGCAGGGTAAGGAAAGGTAAAACACACGCATACACACATAGGCTGTAATTATCCTCGAACTCTAACTATTTACACAGCTACTGACTTGATCGTCGGAGGTTCCACGCCGGAGACACCCTCCGGCGCATTGCAGTTTATACAAGATTAACTCGGAGACGAGGCACCGAACGCAATTACCCAAGAGGACCTACCCCCATCCATATATTATCACTCAGTTCCTTCAAATGAGCACCCTTTGCATTGCAACTTCTGCTTGAAGACATGCATTCCTCTTGACAAATAATTTCTTTCTTTGGTTTGTACATCTGAATATACACATCATACAATCAAATCAAATCATCCCTTATTTTGTTACTCAATTTTGGACCAACACTGAGAATAAGATTATCATCATGTATGTCAAGCAAAGTAAAATGAACATAATCAAACTTGTTCCTAGGATCTAAGGTTGCTGCAATGTAGAGAAAACTGTTGAACTTGTTCACATCTCCCCAATACTTGTTGAGCTTGGCAAGTATATCTTCACCCAATAACTTCAACTCAAAGTCTTCTTCTTGCCTCCATTGTTCTAACAAAGACACAACATTTGTGATTTCATCAAAGTAATCATTGGATGTGATATACTTTGGCCCCGACACGAAGGTTGTGAGGTCATAAAAATATTATTTCAGACAATCACAAATGCTCCTTGCAGCCTCCCAATCTTCTCTTGGTACCCCTTCATTGTTTCCTCTCGCTGAACCATGTACTGGATCATTCATCACCAAATCCATAATCTTCCTCTCTCAATCTTCTTGGCTTCCCTACTATCAAGCTTTATCTTGTAAAATAAATCGACAGACTCATAACTATCAAAAGCTTTCTTAAATTTACAAGTTGCCACAAGCATAATATAAGTTGAATTCCACCTTGATAGTTTTTTAAAGATAATTTTTTGGAATAATATTTTGCTAACAGACATCATTTATTATGCCTTGGAACTATATCTTCTAGTTGTGTCTTCTTATTGTTTCAAGTAGGTTTTATTTGTTGGCACTAGGCAGGTCTAGAGTTCTCTTTTGGATTTTATTTATGTGCCTTATGTAATCTGCAACTCTATATCAGTAAGCAGTAAACTTTGTATTGTTTTCTCTTCAAAGTTCAGTTTTAAATAAATTTTGTTCATATTTGAGGTTGTTGCATTCTTGTTGTTTCCTTTTACTTGATACTTGTGGTCTTGGGTATAAAACAGATTCTTTGTTTTCTTTACATGGTAGCGGAGCTACAAGAGGTGTAGCTGATTTCAAGACCTCTTGGTGAAGAAATCAATGTGTTTCTCAAGTATGGATGCTTAGATTCGTTTTTACCAGTTAGGCTCATTTTTTACCATTTTGTCTCATTTTTTACCATTTTTGCTCGTTCTTTACCGTTTTTGCTCGTTTTTCACCATTTTGGCTCATTTCTCACCATTTTGTCTAGTTTTTTACCATTTTGGCTCATTGTTTTACCGTTTTTGCTCATTTTTTACCATTTTGGGTTATTTTTTACCATTTTTGCTCATTTTTTACCGGTTTGGCTCGTCTTTCACCACTTTGTCTCATTTTTTACTGTTTTGGCTCATTTTTTACCGTTTTGGTTCGTTTTTACCGTCTTCGCTCATTTTTCATCATTTTGTCTCGTTTCTTATCATTTTTACCATTTTTGCTCATTTTTTACCGTATTTGGCTCAACATAGTAGTTTGATTGGATATATCATAATAAAGAATGAGAGCACCAATTCATATCATAATAAATTAAAGGTAGCATCCATATTCATAGGGGATATACATACAAAAATGGAAAGTAAAGATCAACTCCTATGGAAACTCGTCCATCAACTGTCAAGTCTCTGGTTGAGCAAATCAACCGGCGACGGTTGTTCAAGACGGTGGGAGCTGTTGAGAACATTGGGTTTCATAACCCTGTTCTCACTTAATGATAATGATGAAAAAGGAAGAGATTTGAATAGTGATATTCGTCTCATCTCATAAATCTCTTAGTCATTGATGATGATGATGTTGCTGCTTTGTGGTGTATTTTTGTTGGTATTTTCTGTACAGAATTATGGAAGTACAAGAAAACTTTATGGGTTGAATAAAAATAAATCAATGCAGAAAAGGCATTGTACTTAAAAGCACTTTTTATATTGAATCCTTCTATTTTTCTTTCCTTTCCAATGAATATACTCAGATATGATCCATTTTCCCGTCTCAAACGCGAGATCTAAGTTAATGATAAATAAAGACTCTTACTACCTAATCGAAATGCCACATGATACGATCACACCTACCTTTGAAATTGAAGACCACACGTTTCCATTCAAGCCGGGCTACGCCCATGAGGCCCGAAAGAACCCGAACTCACCTAATTTTGAAGACACGTTCTAGGCTACTTCTTACCCTTCAAATGGGCTTGGAAACCCATAAAAATGAAAAGGAAATTTCGTCCATCTTAGAAGGAAGGAAGAGCTCATTAAGGGAATATTGCCCATTTTGTGTAATAATATAAATAGCTAGTTTCTTGCTTATTTTTATTAGTTTAGATATTTGAGAGAATATTGTGAGTGAGTTTTCCTCCCTTTTCTCTCCTAAACTCTTACCCATTCCTTGGAAGGATTATTGAGTTGAGTTTACTCCTCTTTAAATCCCTCCTGGGAGTTTATCATTGTAATCGATTGAGTGTGTATCTTTCGAATCATTTGCCTACTGTTCTTGCTACTGAATCTACAAGCTTTCAAGTGTGTTGTTACAATCATTATCATCTTGTTCAATTCGTCCGTCCATCCATCCAACCATAAACATCCACGGTAAATTCAATCAATTTCATCATTGTGTTCATCCTTAATTCTTCCATTTAAATCCGCTGCGCCAAATCCGAGTCATTTCCATTGTTATTCGAATAATCATCCTCTTGTATGTGTTAACTTAAGAACTAGATCCAACGGTTAAGAGCTCAATACTCTACGGTTCAATTAAAAATGAGCCGGAGCGTATCAAGTGGTAGCGGAGCTCTAGCTGTTCTTGAGTTGTTCGTCTGTTTTCTTTTCCGTTTATGTCAGTTTATTCACTCAGAAACTTCTGAATTTTTGTGTCAGTCAACTTAAACTTGTGTGTAACATTTGTCGTTCTTTAGTCGTCTCCAAATTCTGAGTAAATCATATACTTTTTATTCAAAACAAAACAGTGCGCAGAATCAACCGCGAAACGTTGTTTTCTGAGTTCTTGGTATTTTTCAAGAGAGTTCCAGCCGGAATTTGATTTTCTGTCCTAAATGAAAGTTATAGATCTACATCTTTTGAGTGTCCCTGTAAAAGTTCTAAATTTTTAGCCAACGTTTCCTATGGATAAGAGTCAATAGCCGAAGGTCTGTCAAAGAACAACTCCATCAGACAGCTTGTTGTTCTTGTTGTGTTCTTCATCATTCTTGAGTCATTTTCGTCTTCACCATTCTAAAGACGAATCAAGGTCATTTTTAATCTTCTTTCCAGTCATTTTCGTGTATCCCAAGGTGTTTGTATCAGAAGTCTTCCTTGAATACACAAGGCAAACTCTTGAGTCACAAAAGTCCTACAATATCTCCATTTTTCTTCTAAAATCTTGTAATTTCAATTGTGTACCTCCCAAGTCTTGAGTCTTCCACCATTCACTCCAGACCATATCCTCTTCCAAAGTCTTAGATCTCCAATATCTTCAAACATTTTCGTTTTTCTTCCAAGAAAAATATTCTCCACAAATTTCTGTCACAAAAGTCTTCACAAATCTTCTCTTTCACCTAAAGTCTTAGATATCAATTTGCATATCTTCCAAGTCTTAGATATCAATTGTGTATCTTCTCATATTTTCTTCAAAGTCTAGTCTTAGATATTCCATATCTTATTCCAAACCATATCTTTCTTAGTCTTACAATATCTTCCTTAAGGTCAAAAATAAAAATAAAAATCAAATACACAGAAAAAGAAGAAGAAGAGAAAGAACACCAAACATCTTCTTTCTTTCTTGTCTACGTTCATGTGCCAACCTCTTCCTACCTTTGAATAATTAAACAATCCCTTCTCATGGCCAAACAGCCTATGTCAATTAGAATACTTGAAGCCATAGAGAGAGGTCAGGCCGAAGCAGACCAAAGGCATGCTAAATTAATGGTCATGCTCACGTCTCTAGTGAGGAATATGGATATACTAATCCCCACCCCACCAATAACAATCCAGCCGCCTCCACTTTCTCAATCTTTTGAACCGAAGTTGTTGCTAGAAAATTGTAAATTGATTGAAGATAGTATGGTTGTAAATCCTACAGCAATGGGTGAAAAATGTGAGGATGAGAATGAGGAAGCAAAGAGTGATATTGAGGGTGAAAAGAGAGAGGAAATAACAACGAGGGCTGAAAGTATGAGAGAAGAAAGTGAGGAAAACATTAAAGAGAATGTTTTATTTACTAACGATCCAATGAGCGTGCCTTTGAGCAATGAGGATCGTTTAGCTCTCACTAACATTGATGACTCATTTTCTTCTTTTTGTAAGCTAATTGTGCAGAATTTTCCTAAGGGTTTTGCCAAGGATTTTGGAGCCTATGCAGACCCTTTCATGACCTCAATTCCTAGGCAAGACGACAAGCTTAAAGTTGTGGATTTTGAACTACTTGTGCAGGATTCTCCGAAATCTTTTGTGAAGGATTTAGGCGCCTACAAAGATCCTTTCTTACATTCCACTTCAAGCAGAGACTCCCAAATTAAAGTTATGGATTCGAGGACGAATCCTTTCGAAGGGAAAGGTGATGATACGATCACACCTACCTTTGAAATTGAAGACCACACGTTTCCATTCAAGCCGGGCTACGCCCATGAGGCCCGAAAGAACCCGAACTCACCTAATTTTGAAGACACGTTCTAGGCTACTTCTTACCCTTCAAATGGGCTTGGAAACCCATAAAAATGAAAAGGAAATTTCGTCCATCTTAGAAGGAAGGAAGAGCTCATTAAGGGAATATTGCCCATTTTGTGTAATAATATAAATAGCTAGTTTCTTGCTTATTTTTATTAGTTTAGATATTTGAGAGAATATTGTGAGTGAGTTTTCCTCCCTTTTCTCTCCTAAACTCTTACCCATTCCTTGGAAGGATTATTGAGTTGAGTTTACTCCTCTTTAAATCCCTCCTGGGAGTTTATCATTGTAATCGATTGAGTGTGTATCTTTCGAATCATTTGCCTACTGTTCTTGCTACTGAATCTACAAGCTTTCAAGTGTGTTGTTACAATCATTATCATCTTGTTCAATTCGTCCGTCCATCCATCCAACCATAAACATCCACGGTAAATTCAATCAATTTCATCATTGTGTTCATCCTTAATTCTTCCATTTAAATCCGCTGCGCCAAATCCGAGTCATTTCCATTGTTATTCGAATAATCATCCTCTTGTATGTGTCAACTTAAGAACTAGATCCAACGGTTAAGAGCTCAATACTCTACGGTTCAATTAAAAATGAGCCGGAGCGTATCACCACAACAACGCACCGACAATCAATCGCTGCACAAAATACTCATTTTGTGACAATAATCATAGTAGCCTGTAGCTAAATGTACCTCTCATCATTGTGCAAGTTCTCCAGATTTTAACAATTAATTGAAATGATAAAAAGAAGGAATTGACTCTTCTAAACTAGCAAGCCATAGATAAATTGGTACTGCTAACTTGGTGCCGAACCCGTCATATATAAATATGAGTTACAACTTGCCACTAAGAATAAATAGATTGCAGATAGCAGTAAGAGGATCGATCCATAGGGAGTTATGGTGTGATACTTGTGTGTGCTTGTAGAGACTAGAGTTAACACTTAGGTGAAAAGTAGGGATTTCAATATCAAAACTAAAACGAAAAGTAATTAAAGCAATAAAACGGTCTTGGCCAAGAGTGGAGATCTTGGTCAAGGCAGCAAATTCAGAGATGGAAATCAAATATGACATGAGTTGCAGTCATCGACGCAAGAATGTTCAGCTTCAATCTACATAGTTGCTATAGGATCAAGGTACGCTTATGACCCCTGCTTTCCTCCTGTATCAACACCACCTCAGGTACGCTTAGAGATGATGCCTTACCAATTAGGTCCTTGGTGGTTAAAGGGTCTACTGAGTTGGCAGATGAACGACTAGGGGAAGACAAATCCAGACTAGTATCCATGGGCATCAATCGGGGCTGGATCTGATTAACCTCTCCCCCTACCGTTTCCCGATTCTACTAGTAGCGCGTAGGTGTCTACTTCGATCCCCTTGGTCGATAACCCACAATCAAGAAGAATGAATGTTGCGTAATCTACCCAATCCTAGGTTGATTAGGTCTAAAATCAAATAGAAAAAATGTTAATATTAAGTGCAGAATCAATTAAATGCAGATTTAAAGATTCCTAAAATCGATTAGGTCTTATGCATATTCATGCTCATGCTCCAAACACCTCTACTAAGAAGAATGAGATTAACTACTCATACTTATAACTGAAAAACAAAATAACAATGTATTAAGATAATAAAAATGCTCCATTTTTTAAGGAGCAAGTGTATATGGAAGCGAAGATAAAACTAGAGAAAGGGTTTCAAAACAGGAGCGTCCCCCTCCAAAACCCTAAGGAGGGTATTTATTCTACCTAGAAATTAATTGGATGCGAAATTAAAGGAAAATCAAATCCTAATCAAATTTAAATTGTATTTGAGATACTCCCATCCTCACAAAAGAATTGTATCAAATCAAACAGCGGGGCGCATCCTCAATCAATCCGTGATTAACGCTCTAATCGCCAGGGCAGGAAAATCATCTGCCAGCGCCTGAATTGTTGTCTGCTCCGAAGATTTCGCCAGGTGAGGGATTGGTCAAGCACGAACTGTCTTCATCAAAAGAGATGATTTCACCATCTTAGTCCAGAGTGACCGCCAAGAATCCGATTGCTCCAAATGCGCCCAAAACCATGCACAATTCTTTCCTTTTTTCTCTTCTCCTCTCCAAAGGTTGTTTCCTACAATAATCGAATTATTCAACGAGAAATCAATAGCATACCATTCGAAATTGCAAGAGAACAGGTGGTAAAAACCACTACAATTAAGCTCAATCAACTGCTCATCTCAATATAAATTGGTACTGTTCCATTATCAGTTGCCAAACAAGTTCCATTATTAGTTGCTACTACTAATTACAAGGAAACAACAAAATAATCTAGTACAACACTGTCCATTTCTAAGTTCTGAGCATAAAAATGTTTCTTGCAATTCCAGAATCATAAACCTATCTCGTCTTGAACTTCTAAAAAATCAAAATTTTCTTCTTAGAATTTAATTTATGATGTGCTACAAAACTAAAAAATCAGCATCTACAAACTCTCACTCTTAAAGAAGAACAACACATCCTCACTTGTGCAAACTGCAAATACTCTTTATTCTTTACAGTTCATATTGTGCAGATTCACAAAGGACTCATATTTGCTATTGCTGGAATTCTAACCACTTCAAATCTAAAAAAATATTACTTGTTTTCAATTTCAATTTCAATTTCAATTCTAAACTTCTACACTAACACAAGTCACATGCTCACAAGCAGATGATTCCAAAGTTGCCAACTTTCCTCATCATATTATTTATAATTTCAATTCCTGCTTAGGAGATACTATCATCTTTGATTCTGTGTGCACCATCTTGCACACTCACTACATGACACAATGCTTCTCTCAACAAAAACCCCCATAAATTGTACAAATTGTTTAGGAATGCTAAACTTCAGCTAATGTTTCCAATTTTGATTTCCTAGGTTTGATTAGAGCCTCTAGTCATCAAATCTTGCCTTAAAAATGAGAAATTATTTAATATAAAATGGAAGACCCGAAAGAAAATTCTCTCTCGGATAAAAACAACAAAAGATTAAAACTTGAAGGAAAAGAACAAGACTTACCAGAAATAGTGGACAAAGGATTTGGGGCACGAGAAGGTGTGGAATGCTTATTCAGGAAAAGAACAAGACTTACCGATTCACTTGGTTTTTTTTTAGGTTCATGAAACGCTGCAAAAATCAACAAAAAAACAACATTAATCCTCAAATTCCAAAATCAGCACACTATTCATAAACCCTAATTCTACCAAAAACTAGATGTAGGAATGAAAATTACTAGGAATAGAGGAGGAAGGGTCTAGGATGTGTTTTAGTGAATCAGTGTTGAGACTGGAGCAAAAAGATTGAGGTTGGTGTTGAGACTGGAGGAGGACGACGATGCCAGAGAGAGGAAGGAAGAGGATGGCGACGCCAGAAAGAGGGAGGAGGAAGACGGCAACGCCAGAGAGAGGGAGGAGGAAGACGGAGACGATAGAGAGAGGGAGGAGGACGGCGGCGCCAGAGAGAGGAAGGAGGAGGACGAGGACAAAGCATGAAAGTGAAAAAATGCCGGTATTTTGCGGGTACCATACCCAATTATACCCGTAATTATAAATGCGAGTATTACCCATACCCAAACCATACCCAATCAATATGGGTATTACCCGCTCAAGCAGGTATAGTTATGGGTGGGTATGCGGGTATGGGTACCCATTGCCATCCCTACTTGATGGTAAAGCGATGTTTGTCTTAAAGAAGTTGATCTCTCCAAATTTGTTCGAGCATATCTTGTAGTGCAAATCTGCCAATGAGATTTGGCAAATCGTAGACAAGTTGTTCAATAAGAAAGATGAAGGTCGATTGCAGATGCCGGAGAATGAACTGGCGAATATAGTACAAGGCAACCTCTCCATCTCGTAGTACTTTCTAAAGATTAAGAACCTGAGTTCTGAAATTTCTTTCTTGAATCCAGAAGAAACAATTTCAGAAGCAAGGCTTAGAAGACAACCAACATTAGAAGAGTTTGAAAATCTTGTCGTCGCAGGAGTCTTTAGCCAAACAGTTGGTGTCTCAATGAAGGAAGGAGAAGGGGCTACTCTTTTTAAAGACAAGAAGAATGGTAAAGAGAAAGAGTAGAAAAATGATTCTTTCAATAAAGAACAAAAGAAGAACTTCAAATGCTTTCGAAGTGGAAAGCCTGGCGAAATAAAGAAGTTTTGTCGGGTGAAGTTAAAAGAGGGAAATATAGTTGGCGTTGAAAAGAAAGAAGATACTGAATAAGATTGGGGGAAGTGCTTTGTTGCCGAGACAAAGCGAGTAAATGCGTTGTCTTCTATCAATCTTGCAGATAGTTGAGTCATTGATTCTTGTTGTGGGCACCATGTCACTAGAGATGATTCCAAGTTCTGCAATTTGCAAGAATATAAGGGAGATTATGTAATTGTGACGACAGACAACTCAGTCATTTTGTAAAGAATGAAGGGACTGTCATTGTTGGCGGGAAAGATGATTCTCTTCCACTTGGTAGTGTTTTTCATGTCCCAAAAGTGAAGAAAAATGTTTTTTTAGTCGCAGACGCTGGAAACTATTTATTGTTCGGTCTAGATGGTGTGCAGTTCTTGCGGAACATAAAGAAGTTGAAGGTTGATGTTTTCCATATGGGTACACGAGTAAATGATTTATTTGTGCTTTCAGCTTATTCTTCTTATGTTGAAAAGATGGGCATCAATGATAATTCCTTCTTGTGGCACTCTCGACTTGGTCATGTTAGCATATACAAGTTAAAAGTTATGGTGATTGTCATATCTTACCTCTTTTAGTGGAGGGGAAGTTTGTGAAGGATGCCAATATGGAAAGGCAAATCGTCTTCCATTTGACAACTCTCTTTCAAGGTGCAAATCTCCTCTTGAGCGAGTCCATAATGACTTGATAGGTCCTACTCAAACACCATCTTATTCTAGTTTCTCTTATATGTTGATTTTGTTGATGATTTCACGGTATACCTGGGTTTATTTTGTGAAGCAGAAATCTAATTTTTTTGGTAGATTTCTGGATTTTAAGGAGACCATGGAAGGAGAGGTTGCAGCAAAAATCAAACATTTGTAGACTGATAATGGAGGCGAGTTCATGTTAGGATAACTAATATCATTGGGCATGACTCACAAGTCATGGCTTTTGGGTGAAATGGTTCTTTGACATGGTAGCGGAGCATTCCTGACCTACTGTTAGGAGTTTCACCCATAAGTCATGACTTGTGAGTGAGGCACAATGATATTAGTTATCCTAACAGTTCACTTTCGAAGAATTTCTCTTTTTGTCAAAAACATGGAATTAAGAGAGAACTCTCATGTGCTGAAATGCCATAACAAAACAGAATTGCTGAGAGAAAAAATAGACACTTGATGGAGATCTGTAAGAGTTGGTTACTTGCTAAAAACTTTCTTAAGGCTTTATGGGCTGAAGGTATGAAATGTGCAGCATATGTGATTAATAGAGTATGTCTTAGCCCTACCAATATGAAGTCTCCTTTTGAGTTGATGTTTGGAGAAAGTCCTAGTGCCAAGCATCTCAGAATTTTTGGCTCGACATGTTACGTTCATGTTCCGGAATCTCAAAGGAGGAAGTTAGATGCAAAGGCAAGAATATATATATTTATAGGATATGATGAAAGGAAAAATAATTGGAAGTGTATGGATCCTGAAACTCACAAGTCAGTTGCATCTAGAGATGTTATCTTTGATGAACTCTCTTCAATTTATGGTTCCACCAATTCTGCCAGCAATAATAAGGAAGTAGCAAGCAATAATAAGGAAGTAGTAGAACTGACTATTACTCCAAGCAACTCTTCTTCTGCCAGTTCTTCACTTCCTATCTTAGAAGATCGAGGTGATAGAGGGAGTTTGAGTCCTCATCGTGATTCTGAAAGTACATAAGTTGTTTGTAGTCAAAGGCCTCAAAGAAATATTGTCAAGCCCGCTCGATACAGAGATGAGAATTTTATGAATACTTTCTCAAGTTTCTTTGCATGACCACTTGATGATGAGGAACCTTTATCCTTTGAAGAAGCTAAAGGTGTTAAACAATGGATTTCTACTATGGATGAAGGGATGAGAGCTCTAAAGAAAAAACAGACTTAAACTCTAGTTCCAAAATTGAAACATATGCAACCTGTTTCTTGTAAATCAGTGTACAAAGTTAAGTGAAAAGCTAACTGGAGCAATGACAGGTTTAAAGCAAAGCTGGTTGCTTGGGAATTTTCACAAAAATATGGAGAGGACTATGAAGAAACCTTCAGTCCTGTTGCAAAGATGACATCCGTGATAGTTATGATTGCTTTGGCAGCCTACTATGGTTTGAAGCTTTGGCAATTAGATGTTAAGAATGTTTTTTCGTATTCCGTATGAAGAGCTTGACAAAGATATCTACATGGAGCAACCACCAAGTTATGTATCCTCTACCCATATAGAATTTGTATGCAAGCTTAATAAAGCTCTTTATGAGTTATTTGTTATTTAGCATCATCATCTAATCAGAGTTTATTTGTTAAAAAATATTAAGGCTTGCATGCGGTTGTTCTTTTATATGTAGATGGCATGATTGTGACAGGACATAATGAACAAGAAATTACTAAGCTGCGAGAACAACTCTCCATTCATTTTGACATGAAAAACTTGGGAGAACTAAGCCATTTTCTTGGTTTGTGTAATAATACTCTCTTACTTCATTGATATATACCATTACAATATATATATACCCTAATACCATATACCTAATACTAATACAACGTTTATACATACATATATCTAACACTCCCCCTCAAGCTGGAGCATAGATATTTATCATGCCCAGCTTGTTACAAAGATAATCCACTCGAGGACTTGGAAGGGCTTTAGTGAAGAGATCACCCAGTTGTTCTCCTGTCTTCACATAGTGAGTGGAGATGAGATTTCCCTGAATCTTCTCGCGAATGAAGTGACAGTCTACTTCAATATGCTTCGTTCTCTCATGGTAAACAGGATTTGCAGCAATGTGGAGAGCAGCTTGATTATCACACCAGAGTTTTGAAGGTGAGGAGTGTTCTATACCAATTTCAGTCAGAAGTTGCCGCATCCATATAATCTCACAGGAGGATTGTGCCATGGCTCTGTCTTCTGACTCTGCACTAGATCGAGACACCACGGTTTGCTTCTTGCTCCTCCAAGAGATCAAGTTCCCACCAACAAAGACACAATAGCCGGTTATTGATCTTCTATCAATCTTCGACCCAGCCCAATCCGCATCAGTAAAGCACTCAATCTGATTGTGACCGTGGTTACTGTACAGGATCCTGAGGCCAGGTGCCCCTTTCAGATAGCATAGGATATGCTCCAGAGTCTCCCAATGCTTATCTGTTGGAGCAGACATGAACTGGCTAACAACACTAACTGCGAAGGTGATGTCAGGCCGTGTCACACAGAGATAGTTCAGTTTCCCAACTAATCTCCTATACTTCTCAGGATCATCAAAAGGGTCACCGTCATCTTTGGTGAGATTAACATTAGAAGCCATAGGGGAGCTACAGGGCTTGGCTCCCAACTTTCCTGTTTCTGCAAGGAGATCAAGGACATACTTTCTTTGAGATAAGAAGATACCTTTGTTACTCCTGGACACTTCTATCCCTAGAAAGTATTTCAGCTGATCCAAGTCTTTTGTACTGAACTTGGTATGCAGGAAAGACTTGAGCGAAGAGATCCCAACACTATCATCTCCTGTAATGATAATATCATCCACATACACAACAAGCAAAATAATACCCGCGGCAGATTGTCTATGAAAGACATTGTGATCACACTGGCTCTTTTGCATGCCAAATTGTAAAATTACCTCACTGAACTTGCCAAACCAGGCACGAGGACTCTGTTTTAGACCATACAGGGCCTTCTTCAGCATACAGACTTTTCCATACTCCCCCTGAGCAACAAACCCAGGTGGTTGCTCCATATAGACTTCTTCATGTAGGTCACCGTGAAGGAAAGCATTCTTGATGTATAACTGGTGAAGAGGCCAATCCCGAGAAGCGGCTAAGGAAATGAACAACCTGACAGAGGATAATTTGGCCACAGGGGAAAAGGTGTCAGAGTAGTCCACCCCATATGTTTGAGCATACCCTTTGGCAACAAGGCGTGCCTTAAGACGTGCCACAGAACCATCAGGATGGACTTTCAGAGCAAAGGCCCATCTGCATCCTACAGCCTTCTTGTCCTTGGGTATAGACACCAAGTCCCAAGTTTGATTATCCGCTAAAGCGATAATCTCCTCAAGCATTGCGTTCTTCCAACCAGGATGAGTCAATGCTTCCTGCACTGTGTTTGGGACAACAACAGAATCTAGAGAGGAAATTAGAGCACATGTCGATGGAGACAGGTGATCATAGGAGACATAGTTAGCAATGGAGTAGACAGATTTACAGTTTCGTTTACCTTTGCGAAGACTGATTGGGAGATCCAAATCAGTGGGTGGATCAGGTGACGAGGAGTCTGGTGGAGGACATGTATCAATGGGTGCCACAGATAGCATAGAAGAACCAGTACCAGGATCAGGATTTGCAGTCAAGATCCTCTCCTCAATATACTGTGCAGAGGTACCTGAAGAAGAAGGCTGGTTAAGGGTACTATCACAAGAGGGTTGATCAGAAACAACCAATAGAGGAGCAGAGTAGGGATGAGGAGCAGATAGGGAAGGAGCAGAAGAGACTGGAGGAGCAGAGTAGACCAAGCAATCATCATCACCATGATCATCAGCCTGTGGAATAGGATGTGAGAAGAATGGTGCCTGTTCAGAGAAGGTAACATCAATAGACACCAGATATTTCTGAAGATCTAGAGAGTAGCATCTATATCCCTTCTGAAGCTGATAATACCCCAAGAAGAGACACTTTAGGGCCTTAAGATCCAATTTTGTGATGTGAGGACGGACATCACGAACATAACATGTACTACCAAATGTCTTCGGGTCAATGGGGAATAACCGTTTACCAGGGGCAAAGATTGCATATGGGATACCATCATCTAAAACTGCCGAGGGCATACGGTTAATCAAAAAACATGCTGTAGAAACAGCATCAACCCAAAAATGCTTAGGTACTTTATTTTGGAACAAGAGAGCTCTAGCTGTTTCTAGCAGATGTCTGTTCTTCCTTTCAGCCACACCATTTTGGGCTGGTGTGTCAACACAGGATGACTGATGCAAGATACCATGCTGAGACATATATCGACAGAAAGATTCAGACATATATTCCTTAGCATTATCACTTCTCAACATCCGAATAGAAGTACCAAATTGAGTTTTAATCTCAGTACAGAATGCACAAAAATGAGCAAACACCTCAGACCGATTTTTCATAAAATATGTCCAAGATACCATGCTGAGACATGGATGACCCAGAAGGCAATAAGCTTCAAACAGAGAAGTGGAGCTGAAGCAGGCTACTGACTCTGGCACCCACGGATCCAGAACATACAGACCACCCGATACATGTCCTCTACCAAAGACCCGCTTTGTCACTAGATCCTGAAAGAGACAATGATCAGGGTAAAATGAGATGAAGCAGTTGAGGTCCTTTGTAGTTTTACTAACTGACATCAGATTAAAAACCAACTCAAGTAGACTAAGTACCGATGACATAGTAATAGCAGAAGTTGGTTTAACTATACCAGAACCCTCAACACTACGAGTGGTGCCATCAGCAATGGTGACATGAGCAGATGTTTTAAATTTCTTAAAACTAGAGAAAGTATTTGTGTTACCTGTCATATGTTCATTTGCACCTGAATCAACTACCCACTGACTAGAACTAGAGACAAGACATGTTTTACCTGACTCAGGTACTGCAGTGCTTGAGCTAGCTTTCACAAACTCTTGGTACAAGGAGAATCTGGCAAATTCCTCCTCTGAGAGTGGCTTAGGTGGATCAGGTGAGGAGCTTGGAAGAACAACTAGATTAGCTGATTTCATCGTCTGATTGTAATTCTGCAGTTTCTTACAGAAACGCTTTGTATGACCCGGCTCCTTGCAGTAGTAATAAGTAACATCACTTAAGTCACCACCCTTGTAGTCACCATCCCGACCCTTAAAACCAGGTTTAGAGCTGGGCTTGTCCCGCACCCCGCCCCTGGTTGGAAATGCCAGGATAGTGGAATCCTGAGAGGATACAGTGCTCTCAGTCCTCAATATCCTGCTAAAAGCTTCCTGCAAAGAAGGGATATCACCACTAGATAGGATCTGGGACTTAGCAGTATCAAACTCTGAAGAGAGACCTGCAAGAAAGCTCATTGTAGCCATTTGTTCTCTCTGAGATTGTTGCACTTTAATGTCAGCACTAAAAGGTAACAACATATTCAACTCCTCATAAGTTTTCTTGAAATCCATAAAATAGTCCATAACATATTTCCCTTCCTTCTCAGCTCGATAAAATGCTCTGCATACATCATACATCCGGGACACATTCCCTTTACCATAATACAAAAATTCCAGATAGTCAACTAGTTCTTTCACAGTTTCACAGTGATTAACCAATCTAATAATCTCGCTATCCATGGAATTCTGAATTTGCAGAAATAACTGAGCATCATCTCTACTGGAGCTTCCTCAATTAGATGACCATCTTTTCCAATACTAAGGAGATAAAATTTAATCATTTTCCTCCAGTCAAGAAAATTCGTACGATTCAACTTATGCTCCGTAATCTTACTAAAATTAGGAACAGCTAAAATAGGGGCAGCAACCACAAGCTCTTTATTCTCAACCATTCTTAACACAAATCGAGCAAATATACGAGCAAATATATGAACACAAGCTAGATTGAGCACAAACAAAACATTCAATCACAACCAGCAGCAGATTCAATGTATACAGACGAGCAAATATGCAAGCAGAAACACAGAAACGAAGTTCGTACCCGTTCGAGTAGATTAACCAAGGGCAGTTTCGTATTTTAGCAAAATCGAGTATCAAAACTTGCCAAAACCAAAAATTGAGCACAGGTACCTGCTGATCTCGAGGAGGCGAGCAGAACTCAGGTCGCGGCGGTCGGAACGGCGGCGTCACACTCCGTCACGCGCCGGCGCGTGGCAACTGCGACGGAAGACTTGAGCTGCGCTTGGCGGCGCGTCGGAGCTCCGATGGGCGCCGTTCAGGTGGCGTTCGACTCCTATCGTCGAGACGCTCCCTCCTGTGGTGGCGATCAGAGTAGCAGACGGCCGGAACGCGGTCCGATGAGCTGACAGCAGAACAGACTTTGGGGGAGTTTCCTTTTAGTTATTACGCTCCGCTACCATGTAATAATACTCTCTTACTTCATTAATACCATATACCTAATACTAATACAACGTATATACATACGTATATAAATACGTATATCTAACAGTTTGGAAGTGCAAAACTTCAGAGATGGTATTTTTATGACTCAAGAAAGTTATGTGAAGAAGTTGATTGATAGATTTTGCATCAAAGAAGCTTAAAGGCGGGCTCCTCCACTTGATGTTAATCTAAAGTTAAGACGTGAAGAAGGATCTCTTTTGGCAGATGCGCAATCATATCATGCGCTTATTGTAAGTCTTATGTATTTGACCATAACAAGGTATGCCATTGCTTTTTCTGTTGGACTTGTTAGTCGGTTTATGCAAGCACCTAGAAAACCTCATTTAGAGGCTAAAAAGGACATCTTGAAGTATCTAAACTCTACAACAAATTTAGGATTGCTATATAAGAGGAATTCTGTATTTTCCTTATGAGGTTTTACAGATGCAGATTTTGGGGGTGACTTGGATGATCGAAGATTATCTTCTGGTTATGTGTTTTTGTGTGAAGGAACTTGTGTTTCTTGGTGCAATAAGAAGCAAAGTTTAGTTTCCTTGTCAACTATAGAGTTGAATACAACGCTGCTACGCTTGCTGCACAAGAATGTGTTTGGCTTCGTACACTTTTTGAAGATGTTCATTCACCTATTATGGAGCCAACTGCACTTTTTTAGAGATAATCAAAGTGCTATAAAGCTTTCTAATAATCATGGGGGGTCTCACGTGTCATCAGCCCACACGTACGACGTTATCCCATCCCAAGTCAGCCATGACGTCATCCGGGGCGTTATCTTCCCTAGATAACGCCTACCCCTAGAGGTAACGCCCTCCTCGGCGCCTATAAATACCCCACCATTCGAGATGAGAGGTAAGCCTATTGATAAGAGTCCGGGGGGATACTGAGCAGGATCGGCCTGATCTGGGCTGGTCGGGAACACTGAGCTGGGGTCTTCGTCACCTGCAAAGCGCCGGAGGGGGTCTCCGGCGTAAACACTCTGATGCCAAAGCAGTGTAAGTAGTCAAAATGGCAGGGGTTCAGCACGCTACCTTAGGCTTACCCTCTTGTCTGAAAAGGTGGGGGTATTTATAGACAAAGGAAGGAGTGTAGCGACAGGGGGTGGGAATAATCCCTGGTAGGTGTCGCTGGGGTGATAGTTGTCGCTGGGGTGGCATTGAGTGATGTCATGCGGGATGATGTCATGCGGAGTGACGTCATGGATGACCTGGGATGGAATGCCGCTGTGCGGATGCCGCGTGAGAGCCCCCCGCTGATGTCTGATAAGAGTCCGGGGGATACTGAGCAGGATCGACCTAATCTGGGCTGGTCGGGAACACTGTACTGGGGTCTTCGTCACCTGCAAAGCGCCGGAGGGGGTCTTCGACGTAAACACTCCGATGCCAAAGTCAGTGCAAGTAGTCAAAATGGCAGGGGTTCAGTACGCTATCTTAGGCTTACCCTCTTGTCTGAAAAGGTGGGGGTATTTATAGGCAAAGGAAGGAGTGTACCGACAGAGGGTGGGAACAATCCCTGGTAGGTGTCGCTGGGGTGATAGATGCCGCTGGGGTGGCATTGAGTGATGTCATGTGGGATGACGTCATGCGGAGTGACGTCATGGATGACCTGGGATGGGATGCCACCGTGCGGATGCCGCATGAGAGCCCCCCCGCTGATGTCGACCATCCCAGGGTCGGTCGCCAGGCTAAGGGCGGTAAGAACAGGGTCTCGTCTCCCTTGGCGAGTACAGTATGCTGGCCGGGTCACCCAGTGGGGTAGTGGAGATGACGCTTCTGTGGTATCGATAGTTATCATATGCCCAAACGAAAACTAGCCCGAGTGTTTACCAAGGGCTATCACCGCGTCCCCGGTCCTGCCCCTTCAGAGGTTTCTGCCGTAATGAGGGCTCGAGAACCGATAAAGGTATATCTTCGAAATGCCTTTTTCCAAAGTCTATAAATAGGCCTTTCATTTTGCACTTGCTTCATAACTCTCACAACTTTTTTTACCTCTCTCTTCAAGTTTCCTTACCTCTCTTCTTTTCATGGACGATGTCACCAAAACATTCCTGCTCTCCAAAACCCATACCCTGAGGAACCTAACTCAGGCAGATACTGATTTCCTGGGGTC
Organism: Viola odorata; assembly: GCA_963691705.1. Classification (NCBI taxonomy): domain Eukaryota; kingdom Viridiplantae; phylum Streptophyta; class Magnoliopsida; order Malpighiales; family Violaceae; genus Viola; species Viola odorata. The sequence continues at coordinate 35,624,016 of OY829542.1, forward strand.
ACTGAGCGTCAAGACCTCGGAGGATATACTGGAGCTCTAGGGGATGCTGACTCCCCTGCAAGCTAGACAGGCTGCCGTTACCCTAGAGGATTTCAGTCCCGTGGAGAAAGCAGTGAAGCTGTCAGTGGCTGTTTCTCAAATTCAGCTGCTGATGACAACGCTACAGCATAAGAAGGACTTGGTGGGATACTGCCTGAAGGGTATGAAGGCCTATTCTTCTGAACTGACGGCTCTTGCGGATGCCCTGAGGGAAATTCCTTTCCTGGAATGGGAAGATGATGACGCTGAGTCGAATGCCTGACCAGCGATGGGGATCCTCTTGGCGTGTCTTTCTGTGCTCTTCTGGGGCCACCTTTTGTAACTCCGGGCTGTTAGGCCTTTTTGTAATCTCGGGCCGTTGAGCCCTTTAAATAAATAAATATGCTTTCCCTTATTCACTTGCCGCGCTGTCAATGTTTTTCTTCTTTCTCATATCGTCTTTCTTAGAAAACAACTTCTATTCTCACAAATTGTGAGCTTGGTGTCCCTTGGGATCCCGTAGCTTTATTTACCTACCTGGCTCATAATGACGATTTTCCCATATCGTATCCGCTCTGAATATATTTTGCGTCGTTTTTTAGTGTTAACGGATTGGGCAACGATTTCGGTGCCTCCTGGCTGGTGTAGACTTTTAACAGTTGCGGAGTCAGATCTTTCCCCCAATCTCCAACTTCTCCCGACTCCGACAATCCTCCACTCTCACCTCCCTGGAGGCCTGCCGGACATTCCGTAATGTGTCGGGGTCGCAAGAGATCGAAGAAAACAAAGAAACGATTTTTTGAATCCTTCTTTGCCGACTTTGAACCTCACTATCTTTCGCTGCGGCAAAAGGGTGAAGCGTCACCATCCGTTCCTTGTCCTTTTCCCAAGGACGAGACTTCTATGCAGGATGCCGCCCCAGGACTGGTTACCCCGACCCTGGAGGAAAGCTCCCGCGCCACTTCAAAGGAGTAAACTGCCCCTACGACAGGTTCCGTGACTGGGCTTGGTAAAAGTCCTTTCAAGATTGACGAGCCCTTTCCTTTCTATAACAATGGGTCACCATCGTCTCCAGAGGATTATGATTACGTCTATGACATACACTGGGCGGACGAAGATTGATGATGTCGCACTTATTGTAGATGCCGCTGGCTTTCTCTTTCAATAAATAAGATAGAATAAAATGAAACAAAATGTCATTTGCCTTTTTCTTTTCGCTTTTGGTATAATCGTCGCCCTATGGGAGAACTGTACCTGGGTAGCCGATTACCTCTTTATGCGACCATCTTTGCGGGGTTTCTTATAATTAATGAGTCTTTCTTTCACGGAATTCGAGGTGAGCGCTTGACTTTAAGTTTCTGTCAGGGTCTTTCCACGTGTCCCGTTTGTCCCGTACATGTCTTGCTGTAATAGGTTGCCCTTCTGTCTGACTTTTCCACCGTCTCTTTTAAAAGGAAAAACGCTTCTTCTTTGTACCTTTTTGCTTCTTTTTATACTTCAGAACTCTCTTCGTTTTTCGCTCGCTCCGAGGAAATTCTCTCTCAAGGTATTCTGCTCGATCTTGCTTTTGATTTTCCTTTGCTGCTTTATCTATCATGCCTCGCACGAGATCTCAATCTAGTTCTTTAGCTACCCCTAGGCCAATTTCTCGATATCCTGAGCTTGAAAACACCCCTAGCATCTTTACTTGCCCTACTGTCTTACGCCTCGAACTAGAAAGCAATAACATTACCTTCCCCTGTGGCTATCGCCCCACTATTCCTTATGACACTATGAGGCTTCATAGCCGGCTCTGGAAAACTCAGAGGATTCTTTATTTTAAAATGTTTCAATATGGGTTCCGCCTCCCAATTCATGACACGCTAGAGCGTGTGTTGCGCGAGCACGGGCTTAACCCTGAGCAGATCACCCCTTCCTCATGGAGTTGCATCTACGCCTTCCTTCGTGCTTGCGAATTAAATGATATTCTTGCTCCCTCTGTCGCTTTATTTCGCAAGTTCTTGACTCTGGCTTTTCGTGACGACTTCATTAATATTATTCCAAGATGGGATGATGCTCTAGTGAGGCCTTTTTGGCAGAAATTTCGAGGATTTGAGGAGAACGTCGAAAACTGGAAGAGCGGTTTCTTCGTTGTCAAATTACCCTCTCGCCTGTGGCGTCCTGACTTCAACCTGGAGGTAGTTGATTGGGTGAGGCCAACGCCTCTGTCTAGGGAAGAGTTGGATCAAGCCAACGCTTTACTGGAGATGGAGTCCTCTTTCCAGATCCGAAACTTTGCCTTGTACAGGCCTTTAACTGAGTGTACCATAGGTGAGCTTTTGAGCTTCGCCGCTGCCTTGCTTACCCCTTATTTACTAACATAACTTTTCGCAGGAGAGACTATCGCTCGCCCGCTCTCCGAAGGTGACGCTTGATAGCATGCTTCATGACCTAGATTTTACCCTCTTTTGTAGCCTTTTCGGGGGCTTCATGTTGCCATTTGACCCTTATTACGATCTTATTTGCAGAATGACATCAAAAGAGGGAAAAGAGCAAAAAGAAGCAATTTCGGAGCAATTCTGAGGAATTCCAGCTTCAAGGCCTAGAAGGGAGGATGCTTTCAAGGCCTCGACGTGAACCAGACCAGTGCGCTGTCTCTAGGTCTCGACAGCTCCGCATCTTCCTCCAAAGAAAGCATCTTTAAAGATCCGCACGGAATCCCATGCGCTTCTAGAAGGCAGCAACGTGGCAGGAATCCCAGAATATTCCTTTTGCAAGGACATGTGCTGTCACCTCCTCATTGCCCTTATCTATTTTGTCTCCTAGCTAGTATTAGGCTATAAAAGCATAGTGCTAGGGTTTTTTGTAAGGACGGCTGGTCCTAAGGATATTTTCTTACATTAATTTCAGCACACATTCTCTTAGGATAATCTCCTCTCCTTGAAGAACGACCTTTATGATTCAGCTCTCCTTTGATTATTAATTAACCCATCGGTTCCTTCTAATCCTTTGCTATTTCCTTTTGTTATTTTATGATTACTTATATCTATTGTTTATATTATAGTATGAGTAGCTAAACACCACCCTTCTTAGTGAAGGGTGTTTAATGGGTTGAAAAGGTTTGGCTAAGAGGTCTAACGCATGCTTAATATATTCTCTTGTTCACATGACTATTTACCGATTTAATTCCATGCTTGCTTAGGAATATTAATGGCTTGATCATCTGTTAGTATGCCTACGTGAGTAACGTCATATTCCAGGGTTATACCTGACGCGAAGCCTTGGAATTGGAGCAGACACCTAGGGGAGGCAGCGCGAGAGGCCTCACCTAGGGGTAAACTGTCATCTAGGGTATGCAATACGGGTCTGACAAGCTGAGCTATTGCGCCCTAGATCTGTCTTACCTCTCCTTCATGGGCGTTCAGAGTTTAGCCTCCCTACTTCGAGCCCTAGACAGGCCGGACGGTCAAGGCTGCTTCCTGATGACAAGGGAAGTAGCTGGGAGGATGGCTGAACGTCAAGGTCACCTCATATGTGGAAACGGGGGGTGACTTCCAGCTACGAAGGTAAGTAGGGGATGCGGTGTGGAAACGCGGTCCCTATAGCAGGTCTGTACATGAGTCTGGAACATTTTTGCACCAATGACTAGCCAACCTAGAAAACAACCCAAAGGAACACCTTTCGCTAAGATCTATTCTCATCTGATTAATATCTCTTTTACTACGTTTCTAGCCCTCGAAGTGTTTACATTTCTTGCCCTGGATTACATTTTGCTTTCATGCCCTAGATAAATACTTTACAATTCTGTTTTGTTAGCTCCCATACTCTGCGTTGGTTAATTTATTAGCCAACATTAAACCCCCCTAGTGTTACTACAATTCGGTCTGTTGCATATCACCTTGTCATACATCTGCATTAGCAAACCTGTCCTTCTATCTCTGTGGTTCGACCCTGTCTTGCCCCTATACACATTTACTTGTGCATCTAGGCACCAGGAAAATATATTATATTTGAGTGACGATCAAATTTTGGCGCCGTTGCCGGGGATATGAACGGTACTAATGTTGTTTCTGTTTTTCTTGTATGACCAGGAGATCTGCCCCAGATCTGCTCCCACTAGACCTCGAATTGACCAGGACGGAAAGAGGACTTCGGAGGCAAGCTCAAGGAACATCTGCTCATCGTAGAGTAATTACACATCCTGCCCTCGACGGATCCCCTACCAACTTGGCTGATCAAGAACACCATCATTACATAGACCTGACCTTCCTTCACGACAACCAACACCAAATCCCACCAGACCATCTCGATTTACTTGAAATGGCTGATCTAGCCGACCACAATAATCATGACGACCAAGATCGTCGTGAGAACCCACCACCACCAATACCAGACCAACAAACTATTGACAACTTCCATGCAACTCCCGATATGGCAAGCAGCTGCATTGACTGGCCTAACGTCCCCCATGACTAGACTCTTAAGTCAGCCGTACTTCATCATCTGCCTATCTTTCGGGGGGTAGCCAAGGAGAACGCCCTTCGTCACCTCCAACAGCTCCATTCAATTTGCGAGGCCATGAAACCTGCTAACGTCAGTATTGAGCAAGCCAAGCTTCGCGCATTCCAGTGGTCTCTCAAAGATGATGCCTTTGATTGGTATTATGACCTTCCAGCAAGATCTATTCGCTCTTGGGCGGATATGTCAAAAATCTTCACTGAAAAGTACTACCCTACTTCTATCTCTAACACTACACGCAAGCAACTAGTTTCCATAGTTCAGAAGAAGGCGGAAACCCTGGCCCAGTACTACGAAAGATTTCAGAAGATGCAGTCTAATTGCCCAGCCCACAACCTTACCGAACACGCTCTTGTTCAGTACTTTTGTGAAGGCCTCCAACCTCATGATAAGGCATTGCTAAATGCAGCTGCCAATGGTTCCTTGACTGCCTTGACCCCGAAAGCAGCTCGAGCTACGATAGAGCTCATGGCCAAGAATGCCTCTGATGACCTTACCAACAATCCAGGCCAGGAGGTCCAAGTAGCAGCCCTTCAGAAACAGATATCGTCCCTTACGGGGATGTTTCAGAATTTCATAACATCACAACCCACACCTGTCAAAGCTTGCCAAATATGCAATTTCGTGGATCATGCCACTGATGCATGCCCCCACATTCCAGAAGAAATTCAAGTAAATGCTGCTAGTCAATTCATTCCAGTCCAATATGCTCAAAATTACAACCAAGGGTGGAAACAGCCAAATCCAGGGTGGGTACCAAACAATCAATTTTCGGGACCTAGCCACCAACCACCCCAGAATCCATATGGAAACCCCCCGCCTAACATGCCAAACTTCAGACCTCGACCCACGTATCATCAACAGCAGTACCAACGCCAACCTCCTCAGGATCAAACCTTTGTCCAACCTCCAGATCAGACTTTTATCCAGCCCCCGAAAGCTGAAATACCCAGGAACCCCGAACAGCAAAAAGAAATCGATGATCTCAAAAAGCAGATGCGCAATCTGACTGCCCAACTCCAGGAAGTAACAAACCATGGCAGATTGCCACCTCAAATAGAAGTAAATCCAAAGCACAATGTCTGCGCATTGACTCTGCGTAGTGGAATGACCCTGAACTCACCTGAGCTTCCAGCCCCCGATGCTGAAAATACACCCGAGGCCGAGATTCGGCCCAAAACCAGAACTAAACTTCCCAAAGTCCCTAGATTCGTGGAAGTCAAAGAGGATAGAATCCGCTCTCCGAGAGGTTCACCACGAAATGACCCAAACCCACCAGAATTTACTCAAGAATACATCCATAAGATTCTCGAGCCCCCGTTCCCTCATAGATTGGTCAAGGCCAAGAAAGATAAGGAAGACCGAGATATCTTTGAGATGTTCAGTAAAGTGGTTGTCAATATTCCTCTCCTCCAGGCCGTGAAAAATGTCCCTCGCTATGCCAAATTCTTGAAACAGCTGTGCACTAACAAAAACAAGTTCGCTGAAGTCAACAAGATCAGCATAGGAGCCAGTGCTTCCGCGCACATCCAAAGTAGAATTCCTCCAAAATGCAAAGACCAGGGCATGTTCATTATCCCTTGTCGAATAGGCACAGTTGATATTGGAAAAGCCATGTGTGATCTCGGCGCAGGAATCAATGTGATGCCCTTGATAATCTACAACAGTCTAGGTCTCGAACCTCTAGTTCCCACAGACCTGGCTATCCAGCTCGCGGATCGTTCCATCATTTACCCCGAAGGGATTATCAAAGATGTTCTAGTCCAAGTGGGAGAATTCTTGTTCCCTGCTGATTTCTACGTAATTGCAATGGAAAATGAGGACTCCACCAAGTCCACTGATGTTCTTCTAGGCCGTCCATTTCTGGCCACGGCCCGAGCCAAGATTGATGTTCATGAGGCCATCATTTCTCTCGAATTTGATGGAGAGATCATCAAATTCAATATGCTAGAGGCCATGCGATACCCTTCTGAATTTTCTAGTGTGAATTATATTGATATTGTTGATCCCCTTGTAGGGGAAATTGATGAAATATATTCTACTGACCCCTTGCATTTTGCCCTTGACAGGAGTCTGACACCCGCTCTTCTAGATGTCGTGGCCTCGACAATTTCCATTCCATCTGAGTTACACTCTGTCGTCGCTGACCTAGAAGAATGCCCTGTCACTCAGTATGAGCCACCAGCGCAGTCCCCTGACTACGAAGGCCGTGTTAAATTAATTCCATCAGTTGATCAGGCTCCAGCCCTAGATCTTAAACCCTTACCTTCACATCTAAAGTATGCTTATCTGGGTCCTGATAACTCTCTACCTGTTATTATCTCCAACAAGCTTCGAGACCTCGAAGAGTCCCAACTGCTTTCTTTGCTGAAAAACTTCAGACAAGCCATAGGATGGACCATTGTAGACATCAAAGGTCTATCCCCAGCATTATGCACTCATCACATCCACCTAGAAGATGCAAGCAAGACCATTCGCCAGCCCCAGAGACGCCTTAACCCGCCTATGATGGAAGTGGTGAAGAAAGAAATTCTTAAGTTGCTAGACGCAGGAGTTATCTACCCCATCTCATATAGCCCTTGGGTCAGCCCTATCCAGGTCGTGCCCAAGAAAACAGGCCTCACAATCATCACCAGCCACGATGGCGAATCCATTCCTACCCGGATCCAGAATGGGTGGAGAGTGTGCATCGATTACCGCCGACTGAATGCTGCCACCAGAAAAGACCATTTCCCCTTGCTCTTCATCGATCAGATGCTGGAACGTCTCGCAGGAAAGACCCACTATTGCTGCCTAGACGGTTACTCTGGTTTCCACCAGATCCCGGTCGCTCCTGAAGACCAGGAAAAGACTACCTTTACCTGCCCTTTCGGGACCTTCGCATATAGACGCATGCCCTTCGGCCTGTGCAACGCTCCTGCCACTTTCCAGCGCTGTATGGTTAGCATTTTCTCTGAGTTAGTCGAAGACGGAATCGAGGTCTTCATGGATGACTTCACCGTCTATGGAAATTCCTTTGACGAATGCATGAGCAATCTGAAGAAATGTTTAGAGCGCTGCATAGAGACAGACCTTGTCCTGAATTTTGAGAAATGCCACTTTATGGTGGATCGAGCCCTGGTGCTAGGCCATGTTATATCAGCCAAAGGGATTGAGGTCGACAAAGCAAAAATCGAAGTGATAGAGTCCCTGCCCTATCCTTCTTGTGTCAGAGATGTGAGATCTTTTCTAGGCCACGCCGGATTCTACAGACGATTTATCAAGGATTTTTCCAAAGTCGCTCAACCAATGTGCCGCTTGCTCCAGAAAGACACGATCTTTGATTTTAATGAGGCGTGCAAAGACGCTTTTGAACTTCTCAAGAAAAAACTTATCTCGGCCCTGATCATTCGTGCCCCCGACTGGACATTACCTTTCGAGGTCATGTGTGACGCCAGCAATCAAGCCCTGAGCGCCGTCTTGGGTCAGAGGAAGGAGAAGGAGACCCATGTGATTTATTATGCTTCCAAACTACTAGACCCAGCCCAGCAGAATTACACAACCACAGAAAAGGAACTCCTGGCTGTTGTCTATGCCCTAGACAAGTTCAGGCAATATCTCCTAGGCACTCATGTCCTCATCTATTCGGATCATTCTGCCCTTCGGTGCTTGCTGACCAAAGCAGATGCCAAGCCACGACTTATTCGATGGATCTTGCTTTTGTAAGAGTTTGACATAGCTATCAAAGATAAAGCGGGAAAAGAAAATCTTGTGGCAGACCACTTGAGCAGACTTCCAGCCCAAGCAGATAATTCGCTTGAACCCATCTGAGATACTTTTCCAGACGAGCGACTATGTCTAGCCCAAGCTGTCTATTCCCCTTGGTTTTCAGATATTGCAAACTTTTGTGCCACTGAAACTTTTCCAGCCGATGCCTCCCCTTCCGAATGCAACAAAATCAGAAGGTGAGCCAAATACTACATTTGGGACAGCCCCTATTTATGGAAACATTGCTCGGACCAAATAATTCGAAGATGTGTGACCATGGATGAGGTGCCCTCGATCCTTAAATTCTGTCATTCTGAAGGAGGACATTTCGCGGCCAAGAAAACTGCCCTGAAAGTCCTAGAAGCTGGCCTTTACTGGCCAACCATTTTTAAGGACAGTTACATGTATTGCGCTTCGTGCCCCCGATGTCAGGCCACTGGAAATATAGGGGCCAGAAATCAGATGCCCTTGACTAACATCATCGCTTCCGAGATCTTCGATATATGGGGTATCGACTTCATGGGTCCCTTTCCCAACTCTTTTGGCAATATCTATATCCTTCTAGCAGTCAATTATGTTTCCAAATGGGTAGAAGCCAAAGCCACTCGGACGGACGATTCTAAGGTGGTTGTGAACTTTCTTCGTACCCATATCTTCAATCGGTTTGGCACCCCTAGAGCCCTCATCAGTGATAGAGGCACCCACTTCTGCAACTGTGTCGTGACCTCGCTCTTAGCGAAATATGGAGTCCACCATAGAACTTCCACTGCCTATCACCCTCAGACCAACGGACAAGCCGAGGTCTCGAACCGTGAGATCAAATCCATCCTTGAGAAGACTGTCAGCCAGTCCCGAAAAGACTGGAGCTTGAAATTAGATGATGCCCTCTGGGCCTACCGAACAGCTTTCAAGACCCCGATAGGAATGACCCCAAACAGACTTGTTTATGGCAAACCATGCCATCTTCCAGTAGAGATAGAGCATAAAGCATTCTGGGCCATCCGAAAAGTGAATACAGATCTGGGCCTCGCTAACCAGCACCGCCGTTTGCAGATCCAAGAGCTAGAAGAATTGCGCGACGATGCTTATGAAAATGCCCTACTCTACAAGGGCAAAACAAAAGCTTTCCATGACCGTCACCTTCGCCCCAAAAACTTTGTAGTTGGACAGCAAGTGTTGCTATATAACTCGCGTCTACGCCTCTTTGCTGGGAAATTAAAATCTAAATGGTCAGGACCTTTCGTGGTCACGACAGTTTACGACCATGGGGCGGTAGAGATCCAAAATCCAACAACAGGAATTATCTTTAAGGTCAATGGTCAACGCGTTAAACCCTTCTACGAAGGATTTCAGCCCTCGACAGTTGAAGAGGCCATGGTGGACGTGCCACCTTCCCAGACCTAGATTCGTGTTGAACGTCGAGGTCCCGACGCATAAACAGACCACATTGGAGGCATTCTACATGCCATCCGCACCCTTTCTCTCTCCCTTATCTTTTCTGATATCTTTTTGGATTCTCTGATTTTATTTGATTTTGTTTTATTTATTGTAATTATCCTTTACCTTTCCCTTTCCCTAGGATTTTATTCTTTTTAATTAGCGTTAACTCACCTTTATTCTCTCTTTTTGTCCATATCTCTATTTGTACAAACTGCCTTTTTGAAATTTAAAATTGGCTATCCTTTTTTGGCAGTTGAAGTACGCACGGATCAACGTGCTCCACCCCCAAGATGACGCGTGGCCTGCCAAACCGCAGAAGGCGCAGGCCTCATTAAGAGTAAAGTTGTACCATTTATTGCAAGCTGCGATTTTACTCTCTCTCCCACGCCCCCACCTTATTTTTCACTCATCACTTCCAAACCCATCACTTTCACCCTATCTCCCTCACCAAACACGCAACCCTACCAATCTCTCCACTACCATCTTCTTCACTTCACTATCTTTCTTCCACCTTCAATGGCGCCTAAAACTAAAAAGCCAGCCAGCAAAAGCGCAAAGCCAGTGGACACCTCCAGTCCTGTTCCTTCCAGATCTAGGTCACAGTCCGCTACCCCTAACTCAGCTTCATATAAAACCGCAACACCACCATCAAACAACCCACGTCCTCTTCCCTCCCCTCAGCCGGTCTCACCTGCAGCCGTTGAGCAGCCACGAGAGTTTACACCGGTGGATTACGAGCTGGAAATCACAGGGTCCGTTCCTCCTACCACCACAACCACTAGAGGTGGCCGTGTGGTGAAGCTCCCTCCCGGATCGTCCACTGCCAGATCTAAGCCCAAGAAGCAGTCCGCCTCTGCCAAGCAGTCACCTCTTGACGCGGCAGTTGACCGATTTTTCCTCATCTCCGATGAAGATGCCGAGGCCATGGATGAGCAAGTTGAGACTGATTTAGGCCAGGAGAACGAAGACCCCGAAGCTATGGAGGAAGGAACTGGAGAAAGTGGAGAAGCTGAGAGCAGCGGAGGGAACGAAGAAGAGGAAGATCTCCAGGCCCAGGAAGCTCGGGAAGAGGAAGAGGAAGTGAAGAAGAAACAAGCAGCCGCAGCAGCATCAGAAGCCAAAAAGGGCAAATCCAAAGTTCCGGCCGAAGCGGAACGACCAGCTGCAGCCGAGACACCAGTGGGGCAGAAGAGGAAACTTTCATCTTCCACTACCGTCAAGCCCTCGACCTCCAAGAAGTTTCGAGCCCTCAAAACGGATGACGATGTCGAGGCCGAGACCCCTGCACCTTCATCAGTCCTCAAATCGAACGCCCAACAGGTGACTTCTGACCTTTCTTCACCCCATGAATGGATTGTGTTTAATGATAAGCCATCCCTAGATAAGTTGAGCATGCTGAATTCCAAAGGCGTTAGCTCTTGTGCGCGCCTAGATTTTGATTTTCTTGCTAAAATGGGTGTTGAGTCTAGGATCAGGGAGTATGTGGCCAACATCGGTTGGGAGTCTCTGTTCTATTTGGAACATCCGACCTTTGTTGAGCTTTCCCTTGAGTTTTTCACTACTTTTTGGGTAGAGGGCACATTTAGGCCCAAGGGCAAGGTCGGTCCAAATTCTTCCACCCCTGGTCTTATCAACTTTAAGTTAGCTAACAAATGGGAACACCTAACTCTAGGAGAATTTAATTGTTGGTTAGGTTTTGTTAATGATGATGAGTTGAATACCCCTCGTTATAAAAATGCCTTGACTGTTATACCTGCTGTTTTTGATGCTACTGCTGCTTTTCGTGAGCTCACTGGTAAAAATGATATTAAGTATGACACTAAAGGTAGTAAAGCCCATGAAATCCTTGATCCTGCTTTGCGTATCCTATACAGATATCTAGCCCTCACCTTTTCAGCACGATTTGGTTCCTTCGGGCAGCTATCTGTGCAGGAACTTTTCTTTCTATAGTGCATGAAGCACAAACGTAGGGTCAATCTTGGTTTTTGGGTAGCTTCGGGTATTTTGCATGTATTGAATGGTGGCCGTGGGCCTATTTTTGGATCCCTTATCTCCTTGCTTGCTGTCAAAAAGAGAAAACTTAACCTGTATGATTGTAATCTTTCTGAGCCCCTAGCATTCAAGGATCTGGATATCCGGACCTTGGATGTCATGGGTCATTTATGCATCATAAGGGGTGTTTTGAGTTTTTATCCAGGTTGTGCCCCAGCTTCGGAGAAGGTTTTCGGGACCAAGAATGGTGGCATTTTTGACTACCCAGATCTTTCAGACCCCGACGCCAATGCCGCGCATCGAGCCCCCGAAAAGCAAGAGCGCGATGCGGAAGCAGCTAGGCCAGGACAGAATGCAGCAAGTCAATCCTCGACTCCCCTCGTTGTCTATGACCCAACCCAGACGCGGCTGCTCCAACTAATTCTGCGAGAAGTTCAGGCTTTGACGGCTGAAGTTGCTCGCAGGAATTTGCCACCCCAGTAGTCCGCCCCCGAACATTTCCATTTTTCCAGCCCCCGAAAAGGGGCACTAAACAATTTACTGCTTTTTGTTTAATTATTTTTGTACTGAACTACTTTTTTTTTCGATCCCCCCGCATTGAGGACAATGCGCTGCCTAAGTGTGGGGAGGGATTTATATTTGCTATGTTGCATGATTGCATGTTTAAATTCTCGTTTGTTGCATGACTGCATGATTCTCAGATTTTATTTTTCAGATTTTTCATTTTAGCCATGCTAGGAAAAATTTTCCCACTGCCAGTTTTCAAACCCTTGTTCATAACATGCATCTTTTGCTCTCGATACACAGAAAAAGCATGACACCCATCGCATCTGCACCTAAGCATGCATTTTTATGGCCTGCTAGCCCTTATATCCATATCTAGACCACGACACCAGTAGTCATGATTTGAACCCGCGAGCATACTTGAGCTTCATGCCTGTTATTCTTTGAGCGAAAATGCTTAGCTAGGCACAGTCTAGGTTTGCACTATATCCATGGGTATAGTCACTGTTAGGACATGGGAAAGCTTAGATAGGACGAAAAGCTTCGCATCAATGTCTCTTTGTTCCTCTTCTCCCCCCCTCTCTCTCTTTTATTTTCGAGCCCCCGACATTCCCCTTCCTTTCATATTCTTTCCTGACCATTCGTATTTTCTTGATCTTTTTCCTTGGCAGGTGAGGTAGCAATTATTGAGGGTAACGTCGAGGGCTAGACACCCGAAGAGAGCGCAGATAAGTTCAAGTGTGGGGAAGCAGACGAAAGCAAAAAGACTTCAGAGCAGAAAACAGAAAGTAGAAATCTAGGGCAAGAAAAAGAAAAAGCTCAAAAGAGTTTCGAGCCCTAGATCATTCCAAAGCTTCGAGCCCCAGGAAAGTTCAAGTGTGGGGAAGCGAAAAAGAAGTCACCATCGATGCAGGAAGCAGACCAAGGGCAAGCACCGAACAAAAAACTAAAAGTCCTATGCCTCAGAGGAAGCAGAGTTTTGTAACTGCTTCGTACCCCCCCTCTAAAAAAAAAAAAAAATAATAATATAAAAAAAAAAGGAGAGGGGTATTAATCAAGCAAAAAGTGCATCCGCATCCGAAGCCTCCACAGCAAGCAAGTTTTCCTGCCCTCGAAAGAAGACCTCTGTCTAGCCCCCGAAACATCTCGTGCCCTCAATGAAAGTTGCCTTGCCACTTCGCCTTTTTCCTATGCCAGGGAATCCATCCACGTTATATCTGGTCCTTTCTTTTCTTTCCTTCTTTTCTCCCCTCATTTCTCTTCTATTCATCTCCTACTTCTCTCCTCCACATTTCTAGCTCTTCGCACCCTTTTCTTTCTCTTTGCTGATGCGTAGTCTCTTCCGATCGTTGATTGCCCATGCATGTGTTCTACAGTACTCGGATTGACTTGCAAACCATATGCCTGTGTTGTGTTATTTGCATTCTTGAGTGATAGCCTAAACACGTATTATATTTTGAGTATGAGTGCAAATACACATCGTTGTGAGGACTGCTGGTGATTAGGTTAGGTATGGGAAAGTCTGGTTGGTAGGATCGTTATTCTGCCAGTCGGATGCAGGTGTTTTTCTAGGTCTGGATTTGTTTTGTTTGGGGGTTGCTTGTAGGATGGCGTGCCGATTCTGTGTATTGGGATTTGACTATGTATGCTAATGGATAAGGTGGTTTTCTAATTTTGTTTATGCTCGAGGGCGAGCATAGGGGCAGTGTGGGGATGTATGATAGCATGCTTCATGACCTAGATTTTACCCTCTTTTGTAGCCTTTTCGGGGGCTTCATGTTGCCATTTGACCCTTATTACTATCTTATTTGCAGAATGACATCAAAAGAGGGAAAAGAGCGAAAAGAAGCAATTTCGGAGCAATTCTGAGGAATTCCAGCTTCAAGGCCTAGAAGGGAGGATGCTTTCAAGGCCTCGACGTGAACCAGACCAGTGCGCTGTCTCTAGGTCTCGACAACTCCGCATCTTCCTCCAAAGAAAGCATCTTTAAAGATCCGCACGGAATCCCATGCGCTTCTAGAAGGCAGCAACGTGGCAGGAATCCCAGAATATTCCTTTTGCAAGGACATGTGCTGTCACCTCCTCATTGCCCTTATCTATTTTGTCTCCTAGCTAGTATTAGGCTATAAAAGCATAGTGCTAGGGTTTTTTGTAAGGACGGCTGGTCCTAAGGATATTTTCTTATATTAATTTCAGCACACATTCTCTTAGGATAATCTCCTCTCCTTGAAGAACGGCCTTTATGATTCAGCTCTCCTTTGATTATTAATTAACCCATCGGTTCCTTCTAATCCTTTGCTATTTCCTTTTGTTATTTTATGATTACTTATATCTATTGTTTATATTATAGTATGAGTAGCTAAACACCACCCTTCTTAGTGAAGGGTGTTTAATGGGTTGAAAAGGTTTGGCTAAGAGGTCTAATGCATGCTTAATATATTCTCTTGTTCACATGACTATTTACCGATTTAATTCCATGCTTGCTTAGGAATATTAATGGCTTGATCATCTGTTAGTATGCCTACATGAGTAACGTCATATTCCAGGGTTATACCTGACGCGAAGCCCTGGAATTGGAGCAGACACCTAGGGGAGGCAGCGCGAGAGGCCTCACCTAGGGGTAAACTGTCATCTAGGGTATGCAATACGGGTCTGACAAGCTGAGCTATTGCGCCCTAGATCTATCTTACCTCTCCTTCATGGGCGTTCAGAGTTTAGCCTCCCTACTTCGAGCCCTAGACAGGCCGGACGGTCAAGGCTGCTTCCTGATGACAAGGGAAGTAGCTGGGAGGATGGCTGAACGTCAAGGTCACCTCATATGTGGAAACGGGGGGTGACTTCCAGCTACGAAGGTAAGTAGGGGATGCGGTGTGGAAACGCGGTCCCTATAGCAGGTCTGTACATGAGTCTGGAACATTTTTGCACCAATGACTAGCCAACCTAGAAAATAACCCAAAGGAACACCTTTCGCTAAGATCTATTCTCATCTGATTAATATCTCTTTTACTACGTTTCTAGCCCTCGAAGTGTTTACATTTCTTGCCCTGGATTACATTTTGCTTTCATGCCCTAGATAAATACTTTACAATTCTGTTTTGTTAGCTCCCATACTCTGCGTTGGTTAATTTATTAGCCAACATTAAACCCCCCCCAGTGTTACTACAATTCGGTCTGTTGCATATCACCTTGTCATACATCTGCATTAGCAAACCTGTCCTTCTATCTCTATGGTTCGACCCTGTCTTGCCCATATACACATTTACTTGTGCATCTAGGCACCAGGAAAATATATTATATTTGAGTGACGATCAACGCTCCTCACCAGGTTGTCGCCCCTTCAACGACTGCTCCCTCTACTTCCATTGGGGCTCGAGCTGATCACCGCATGCCCATAAAGAAAAGAGCTTTAGACGAGATTCTTTCCAGGGAGAGCAGTTCCTCCATCCGCATTTCCCACTTCGTGGAGAACTAGTTACCTAGTCGGAAGAAGAGGTTCGGGTCTGGTTTGCTAGTGACTGAGACAAAGATTTTCTCCTATGGAGTCGAGGACATGGAGGATATGGATACAGAGTTGAGCCTCAGCCCAGCTTCCTCAGCTCAACGGAAGAAGCTACGGGAGGCCAGCGAAGCTCAAGTGCCGCCGCTCAATCTCCTCCCGCCAATACTGCAAATGCCGCCGCTTCCCAGACTACCGTTTCTCCTGACACCCCAAAGGGGGGTGCCGCTTCATTGGGTGGCACTTCCTCGACTCTGGGGCTGGCTGCCCCCAACAAGACCTCCTCTGCCGCGATGATGCTGTCATCCGCTGCAGATTCCACTCCGGTTGTGGAGCCTCCACACTCGCCCATTTGCCCCTGTATTCCTGATGTGCATCCCTCAGTCCCAAGTGGACCTGGTTCTCCTCACTCTCCCCCGAAGTCCCCTTGCCCGTTGTTCCTTACTTCAATTCGAGACGTTGGGGGCTCAGGCGGTATCTCCGCCCCTTCCTTTGTTGCTGATCTTTCCTGCGACGGGCCTCAAGGGGCCCCCTCTCACCGGCTAAATCTATCAAAATTTGGGACTGATGGGTTATGTGCCCTGGGTATATCAGACCCTTTATCGCAAGATCAGCCCATGGCTATCTTGCCCTGCGAAATGTTTGGCGCCTCCGAGGAGGAGAGTAGGCTACTGCAGCTTCCCCCAAAGTTCAGTATGTGCGCGTCATGAACAACTGCCTTGCTGCCTTTCGACAGCTTCATTACTTCATCAAGGCTCGTGGTACATAATCTCAAAACTCTGGTGCCTTAGCAAAGGTAGAGGAGTTGTCGCGACTCCACAAACGCGCTCAGGCCGAACTGCGCGAGTGCCGCGCTGACCTTACTCGGGAAAGGTCTAAAGGAAAAGCCCAGGTTGAAGCTTTAGAAGCTGAGTTGGTGGCTAAGAGGAAGAAGAACTCATTCCTTCTTGAGGAGGTATCCTCCCGCGATATGGACCTATCGAAAGCTTTCAAGAAGGTGACCTAGTGGAAGAAGAAGACTGAACAAGCCTTTATCGCCGGGGTGACAGATCAGCACCGCAGCAGGTCCGCTGATCCCGCTGAGGTCGCCAGGTATGCCTCCGCGAGGATGAAAGAGATTGATGAGAGCCAAGAGGGTTTCCTCTCCTCCGAAGAGGAGTAGTAGATCAGTGCCTGGGGAGGGCCCATTTGATGTCGCTTGATTGGGGGTGTCGCTTCTTTACTTACTCCCTTGTTGTATTATTTTTCCCATTTGGACTTTGCCGTCGCCTCCTTGCTTGTAATAATTAACAAACCTTATAATCTTGACCAAATAATGCGTGTTTCTTAACGATGTCGCCCTTTATCACATGCCGCTTGACTACTTTTTCTTCGCACTTTGCCTCTTGGTTGCCGTGATATTACAACTTGCCGCTCCTTTTCGCCGGGTTTGACTGCGCCCTTTTCAGAGCTTTTAATGCTCTGACTCCTTTTACTTGATACGGAGGAGACAGTCATGATGCTCTGAGCCCACGTGTCATCAAAGGAGGGGCGCTAAGGGACTGGCGGGCTGAACATGTCTTTTCGCTCCTCAAGGGTTGTACCCGCTTCCCGCGCCTCTTTGCCCTTGACACGTCACACACCACGATCGCTTGACCCATCGTTCCCTTTAGTCCTTAGGGTTATAAAAACCCCACGTGCTTTCTTTTTATCTTTTGTTACCTTTCTCTTTTGAAAAAATGAAAAGAAAGAAAAGACAGTTCCTCTTCTTCCTCCTACGATCCGCCGCCGCCCAGGTGCTTCGATCTTCTTCTCACCACAGGTACCTTCCTCTCTATCCTTCTTTTAACCTTGCACATGGCTCGTAACCGCCGCTATTCCCGCTCTGCTGGGGAGGGGGATATTGATACTACTGTTTCCACCATTGCTTCCACCGCCGTCCTTCGACGGCGCCTGCGGAGCTATAATGCCACTCTCGACCAGTTGGAGGGGTATTCTACTGAAGTTGCCTCAAATTCCCTTCGCCTTAATAGTGAATTACCTGGAAATCGTAGGGTTCTTTATGCTAAAATATTCATTATGGTTTTCGGCTGCCTCTAGATCCTTTAATTGCCGAGTTACTCTCTGAATTCGATTTAAATGCAGCCCAATTGAGTCCAAATGCCTATTGTGGCATTTATGCTTTTATAGCCCTTTGCAGATATATAGGAAATGAATCTCCTTTCTTGTTGTTGCTTCGCTCCCTTTTTTAATTATACCATCATAACAATGACATCATAGCGATATCGCCTCGCTATGATGTTGAAGCTCTAAACCCCTTTACCTGGAAGCTGTTATTCCTTGAATCTTCTATTGATGCTTGGAAAAAAGGATTCTTCATCATCAATCTGCCTCAGCCTTTGTGGTGGAGCGGGTTTAATCTAGTCATCAAGGATGCTGCCTGGGGTGGCAGGTCAGAGTTAGGACCAGTTGACCAAGGCTGGCTGGACAAGCTACTCAACCTGTCGGGGATTCCTGGTGTTCGAACTCGCGAACTCACGTGCCGAGGCGACATCCGGGATTGCATTCAAAGTGATCACCATCCCTTCGTTCGCTGTTCCACGTCAATACTAACTCTAACATTCTTTTCTTATCTCTACAGATCCTCCCGCCGGGTGGAAACCTGAGTGCATCAAGAAAAGAGAGAGAAGAGCTCAGCAGAAGAGAGAAAAAAAGGCTCTTTCTGCCGCCTCGACTGGTGCCGCGACTGACAACACGCACGCATCCACTTCTGCACCTGAGTCCTCTTCTCTTCCTCGAGCGGAGGCTACTGCCACATCAACTGGTGAGCCAACTTCCTCCCCTAGCATTGTTCCTACATGAGCGTCGTCTTCTCGTCCTCCCCTTGCAAAAAAGAAGAAAAGAACTCTCCGCCTTCGCGTTATCGCTCCTACCCGTCCTCCTATTCAGGTGGTTTTTACAAACTTTTCTCCGTCTATATATATATTTTTTCGCTTCTTAATTCCCCTATTTCTTTTGCACGTAGGATACCGCCGCTGTTGCCTTTTCTGCTACTCCTTCGCGTGACGGCATGGATTTGTCAGGCATTCTTGACCCCAAGCGACCGCGTCTTAATGAAGACACCCCTTCAGCGGACGACTTTGCCGCTGGTCAGGAAAGGCAAGGCGGCGTCACCAATACCGGCCCCTCGGTGGGTAATCGAGCCCCTGGTCTGGCAGGGAACGGGGCTACCCCTGCGCCGCTTCACTCTTCTTTTGCCGCGTCATCTCCTCCTCCTGGCAATCCCTTGGACTTTCTGGAGGATCTTGCAGAGGAGGATTTTCCATCCCTACCAACTGGCGGTTTCAATATTGACGTTGGACCATCTAATCGTTCCCCTTCGTCCCCTTCTGATGTCTTTTTCATTCCTGCTGCTGTTCAAACAATCTCTCCCGCTCTTCCCCCCATGGACACTCCGCGCATGGTGGCTGACCTAAGCACTATACTCTCTAGCGGAGCCGCCACCCATCAGGTTGATTTAAGTAACATTCGCCAGTGCGGATTCCCAGCATTGGGAGGCGACAACTCCCTAGCGACATCTGCCTATCTGGCTGGACATCTGTTGTCGGTTGAAGAGAAGGAGCAGGCCTTCCTCTCCGTTGCCGAGGGTGAGCAACCGCAGCAGATAAGAACCCAGTTGTTCTCTAGCTTTCAGGGTTTCCATTACTGGTCTAGGAATGTGAAGAGACGAATGAGCTCTCTCCAATCTTCCTCCCAGGATGGCACAACACTAACCACCAGCTCTTGGAAGAAATCAACAAGTACCAAAGGGAACTTCATAAAATTCAAGAAGAGCTGAGGAAGTGTGCTGAAGAGCGACAATGTGCGGAAGCCAGTTTAGGAGTTGCGAGAAAAGAGCTGGAAGAGGCCAAAAGACACCAGGCCACGAGGGATGCCGCCCTTCAAGAGGAGCAAAGTAAGAATGTCGCGCTTATGGACGAAATGGCGGACAAATGTAAATGGTTTCTGGAACAAACTGCATGCCTCATGACCGACTGCTTCATTGAGCGTCACGACCGTAATTTCTTCGACGCTGATGCCATCATCCGCTTCTTCAAGCAGAAGTCTGGGTTCCTCACGGAAGAGGGCTACCGCCAAGCGAAGAGGCCACGACATGACGAGGGGGACAATAGCATGCCGAGGCCGTAAATGTCACTTCTCTTTTTGTCCATCGGGCGCCCTGACTTCATTGCCCTTTTTGTGTTTTTGGGGCCTTTTGTTTAAACAAGTATCCCCTCTTGTATAAACAGTTTGCACAATTTGCCATCATTTTACTTTATCGATGATCTTTCTCACTTTACTTTCGTTAGCCCTTCTTTCAAAACTGGTTGCCACCGTTGAACTGATGTTGTCTGCGCCTTCGAACTTCCCTTGCGGAATCGCAACACGACATGTCGTCGCGCGTTTCTCTCCGCGCTATAGGGTAGATCCGATCCTTACCATTATCTCGTACCGTGCTTGAGACGACTGGATCTCCCTTTTGGACGCTCTGCCTCTCCGCAGTGTCATTATTTTCCCAAGTCCTTCATCACTTTCACACTTTACTAAATTTTCGTTAGTAGCGACATATTCCCGAAAAGTCTTAGTTACCTTGGGCCATTGCCGTGCGTGCTCCCCTCTTAGTTAGCGTGATCCTTCCGAGATGTCGGTTGGGCTGAATTTTCTGCACATTTTCACTTATCATTTACATTAGTAGCGACATCTACTAAAATATCTTAATTACCTTAGGGTGTGGGCACGTATTTCCCCAACTCACTTGGCGCGATCTCCCCCGATGTCGCTCGTGTCACGTACTCTTCCAGCCAAACTTCACCGGGTTTGTCCCTTCCGGTTACTAGTTGGGGTACCGTGAGTTCTCGCATTTCCTTAATCGGCCGGGAAGTGCCACCTCTCAGTGCGTCGCCTGATCAGGGCCGGCCTTCACGAGGATAGGACTTTTCACTTCCTCAGCTTTGTCCTTGCACCTCGGAACGTGCCCCTTCTTAACGAGGTGCCTATGTTAGCGCTACCCTCGTAAGGATAGGATTTTTACTTGCGAGGTGGAGTTTTTATCTTCCCTAGGGTCGTGCCTCACTTAATGATCATCCGCCTATGTGAGCACGGGTTGTCACAAGGATAGGACTTTACACCCCCAGGGAAGTCGGGGCATGCCCTCTCTGGGTTTCCCCAGGATAGGATTTTTCACTCCCGACAGTGCTGGAGCGTGTCTCATCTTAGCGAGCCGCCTGATCAAGGCCGGCCTCACAAGGCCAGAATATTTCACTTCCAGCACCATATATTTCCAGGATCGCCGGGGCATGCCTCGTCTTGACGACCCATCTGTATTAGCCCATTCTGCCCCAAGGCTAGGACTTTTCACCCCCGACATCCTCCTTTCCTTGTTATCTGCACATTACATAGACAACCAACAAGGAACAAAAAATATTTCCACAACAATTGTTAGACCATGCCCAACGGCATGTCAATTTCATAATTTCAATTTCTAGACCATGCCCAACGGCATGTCAATTTTATAATTTCAATTTCTAGACCATGCCCAACGGCATGTCAATTTCAATTTCTAGACCATGCCCAACGACATGTCAATTTCAATTTCTAAACCATGCCCAAACGGCATGTCAATTTCCATAATTTCAATTTCTAAACCATGCCCAAACGACATGTTAAATTCCATAATTTCAATTTCTAAACCATGCCCAAACGGCATGTTAAACTCTAGCATGATATAATTTTAATCGAGCAATATTCCAAGAGTTAGGTAAGGGAGTACCGTCAAGCGTTTCGAGGTGATACGCCCCCTTTCCGATAACACGAGTGACACGGTACGGGCCTTCCCAGTTTGAGCTAAGTTTCCACATTCGTTGGCCCGCCGCTCATTTTTCCCTGAGCACGAGGTCTCCCACCTTGAGCAGCCGCTCCTTAACATGTCTGTTGTGATACCGCGCCATTCTTCTTTTGTAGTGCATTATTTTCAAGAGAGATTCCTCGCGCGCCTCAGGCAGCGTATCAAGGTTAGCGCGTAACCTCTCCTCGTTTAATTCCTCCTTGAAATATTCCATCCTTAAGCTTAGGGTGCCAATTTCGACATGCGTTACTGCTTCGGTACCAAAAGCCATCGCAAAAGGCGTTTCCCCCGTACTAGTTTTGACGGTCATGCGGTAAGCCCACATTACATAGGGTAGCTCGTCTGGCCACTTCTTTTTCGACCCCTCAAGATTTTTCTTAATACCGCTTAGGATGCTTCGGTTGGTTACCTCCGCTTGGCCGTTAGTCTGAGGATGCACCACAGAGGAAAACCTCTGTTCGATCTGGAATTCTTCACATTGCTCTTTGAAAAAGCGGCTGGTAAACTGTGCCCCGTTGTCACTAACTAGCACACGAGGCACCCCGAAGCGCATGATCACTTGGTGCTTAAAGAAGTGCCATACCTTCTCCGTCGTAATACTGGCTACCGCTTCCGCCTCTGCCTATTTGGTAAAGTAGTCCACTGCCACAATTACAAATTTCAGTTGGGACCTGGCCTTAGGAAAAGGGCCTAAAATATCAATTCCCCACTTGGCAAAAGGACAAGGTGCCACGATCTGAGATATTTCAGTGGCGGGTCGTCGAGGGATTTTGGTAAATTCTTGACACTTATGGCATGATTGCACAAAGTTGTTACAATCCCTACGAATAGTGGGCCAATAGAATCCTGACCGGAACACCTGCGCGGCCATAGTACCACCCGACACGTGCATGCCGCAGATGCCTTCATAAATCTCGCGCAGGGTATGGAGGCCTTCTTGTTCCGTTATACATTTTACGGATGGGTGCGAGAAATATCTCTGAATTAACTCCCCATCATAATTAGTGCACCTTGCCGCTTGCTTCAATACTTTTTTCTTCTCTGCGCTGTTGCTCGGCAACTCGTCGTGCTTCAAAAATTTTATCACAGGGCCCTCGAATCCTTTTCAATCTCCTCCACACATAGCGACAACTGTTCCTCCATGAAAGACGGTAATGACCTTTCCTCATAGTACACGCCTTCTGGTATGACAGCCTCCTGATTAGCTGCCGCCTTGGCAAGATTATCCGCCTCGGTATTGTCCTCCCGTGGAATGTGTTCGAAAGTGACACACACGCCGCTTTGTTCCATTTCTGCCAATTCACTTTTCACTTTCGAGAGGTATTGCGCCATGATCGGTTCTCTAGCTTAGGAATGTACCAAGACTTGATCAATTATCAACTTGGAGTCCCCTCGTATTTTCAACCGTGGGGGCTCCTGCTACCAGGTCGTTTTCAATTTTAGCGAAGAGGCTCCTTCCTACTCTAAGCCCCGCCAATAACGCTTCATACTCTGCTGCGTTGTTGGACAGTGGTTGCAGGATTCTAATGGCGTGTCGCACCTGCACATCATGTGGCCCGATCATGTATATGCCAGGTCCCGCCATCTCTTGATTTTTGGCGCCATCCACATAGATGACCCATACGTCCGCGGGGCCCTCTGAGGGTAGGATCTTTGCATCACTTTCTTTCTTCTTGAGCGGCTCCACCGCCTTGTCCCTAGTAAAGGTACATTTGGCTATAAAATCTGCCAAAACCTGAGCTTTCACAGATGGCCGAGCCTTGTACTGTAATCTATACTGTTCCAGCTCAATTGACCAGATCAATATCCTCCCCGAGGATTCTGGTTTCCTAAAAATCCTTCTCAAAGGCTGGTCCGTAAGCACGGTGACTGGATAGGCCTGAAAATATCTGTCTATCTTTCGCGTGGACTGTATCAGGGTGAATGCCACCTTCTCAATGTGGGTGTATCGCACCTCGGCATCTTTTAACACATGGCTAACAAAGAAGACGGGGCGGTGGGCGTGATTATCCTCCCGGACTAAAACGGCGCTGACCACTTCATTCGCGATGCCGAGGTATAAGAATAGGGTGTCGCCCAGCTCCGGTCGTGTTAGCACCAAGTCAGACGACAAGTAAGTTTTCAAACCCCACGAACCCCTCTTCGCACTCTTGTGTCCATCCGAACAGAGCTTTCTTGCGTATAACTTTAAAGAATGGCAAGCACTTCTCGCCCTGCTTAGAGATGAACCGCCCTAGAATAATGACGCGTCCTCTTAGCCTCTGAACTTCCTGGAGGGTTCGCGGCGATACCATGACATGGATAGCTTTAATCTTTGACGGGTTCGGCTGGATGCCCTTTTGGCTTACCACATACCTCAAGAATTTTCCCGTTTGAAATGCAAACGCGCACTTGCGGGGGTTCAACTTTATCTGGTACTTCCTCAATGTGTCAAACACTTCCTGCAAATTGGCCAGATGGTCACTGAAACTTCTGCTTTTGACCAATACATCATCTACGTATGCTTCTACATTTCTCCCGATTTGCTTTTCAAACACTTTGTTGGCCATACGCTGGAAGGTCGCCCCTGCATTCTTTAAGCCAAACAGCATTACCGTGTAGCAATATGTGGCCTTCGGGGTTATAAATGCCATCTTTTCCTCATCTTCCTTGGCCATAGGAATTTGGTGGTATCCAGAATTGGCGTCCAAAGAACTCAAATATGCGTACCCTACCGCTTGATCGACCAACTGATCAATCCGAGGAAGCGGATAACAGTCCTTAGGACAAGCGTCATTCAAGTTAGTAAAATCAATGCACATGCGCCAGTCTCCGTTGGGCTTGTGGACTAAGACGGGGTTGGCCAACCAAGTGGGGTATTGAACTTCTCAGATGAATCCCTCATTTAGCAGTTTCACTACCTCCTTATCAATCACCACCGCCTTTTCCATGGAGAATGCTCGCCGCTTCTGTTGAACTGGCGTGGCGCGCGGGTCAACGTTGAGTCGGTGGTCCACCACTTCCCTGGACACGCCAGGCATGTCCGCCAGTTTCCACGCGAACTCTCCTTTGCACTTGTTCAACAACCGGGCTAATTGGGCTCTCTCCTCAGGGGTCAACTTTTCACTGGCCTGGAAGCTCGCCTTATCGTTGCCCTGGATGGGGATGGGTACCATCGCATCCACTGGCTGGGTTCGCCTTTCATCCCTTTGCTCATAGGGATCTGCTGCCACGCATACATATTGATCGCAGCTTTTTTGAATCATGAGTGAATAACACTCAACGGCTAGCTTTTGATCGCCCCTAATCGATACTACTCCTTCCCAAGAGGGGTACTTCATCCTGAGATGTTTCTGCGATACCCCCGCCCCAAAGCGATTGAGGAATGGCCGCCCTAGAATGGCATTATACGGTAGGATGAGATCCACAACCAAGAACATCAATTCTTCTGATCATTTCGACGCGTCTTCTCTGAAATACACAGGCAGCGTCGTGATTCCAATTACAGGTATAGGGATGCCTTCCACTCCAATAATAGGTTTCTTGCAGGGTGCCAGTTCACCGATAGGGCATTTCATGAGATTATATGCTTCCAACGAGAATAAATTCACCGCACTGCCGTTATCAATGAGGGTCCTTCGTACCCCATGGCTCCCAATAACCGGTGTGACTACTAGCGCGTCATTATGAGGGAAGACAACGCCCTTCTCATCCTCTTCCGAAAAAGATATTACCATCTTGTCCAGTGCATCAATCACTCCCTTTTTTACAGGCTGGCATTCCCATTTCCGCTTCTCTCCTGCCGGGAGTGTTGCTAGGGTAACCTCATCCAGGAATGATGCGCCCCCAGCGATAATGTTAATGATGGGGATGTGCTCATCATACATCATTAGTACTTCTTTCCCCTTTGCCTCAGAAGTCCCGCTGCTCCCAAGGGGAGGAGGCAATTGATGGTCACCTGATGCCCCGTGCGGAGGGTCGCTCCTGATTTCTTCTCTCATTTGAGTGGCGAATTCTCCAAGATAGCCTTCTTCCAACAGACACTTTATTGCTAACTTCAATTCCCTGCATGCCTCTGTAGAATGCCCCTTAACCTTATGGAATTTATAAAAAGCGTTTTCCATTCCTCCCATGACCACCCCTGGCTTCACAGGGGCTGGATAGCGGATCGGCAGGTTCCGCTGCTGAATGATGGCTAAGATTTCAGCTCGTGGGAGTGTAAGGGGAGGAAGGTCGGGATCGTACATTCGACCCTTAGGGGGATCCCCTTGTCGCTGAACATTCAGACCGCCGCCTCTTCCTCTAGAGAAATTACCCTTCTGGTGATTCGACGCCTTAGGGATGTAATCTTTCCGCTGGGTGTATTTGTCACCCGGACGGGTATCGTGGGTCATACTGGCTTGAGCCGCGGGAGCAGGAGGGGCGTTCTGGGGCGCATCCCGTATCCTGTTTCTATATTCCTCTTCTTCATTTAAGCATAATTGTGAGCCTTCAACCTTAACGCGTCTAAAGTCATTGGGGGGTCCACCATCAGCGTATCTCTCAGCTTCCCATATCCACAATTCCGCTTCAAAGCTTCTATAGCGAAATCAATAGTAATACTAGGAGTTAATGACATTTCCATATCAAAAACGACCAAGATAACTATTCAAAGACTCCTCTGGTTTTCTACATATATCAAACAAGGCTGCTGCAGACTTTCGAATAGGGATAGCTGTGCTGAAGCGACTCTTAAACTTGGCCTCTAGTTGCGGGAATTTATCAATTGATCGAGCAGGAAGTCCTTCAAACCAGAGGTGAGCTACTCCTGACAATGTCATAACGAATATTTGACACAACTCCGCGTCGTTGTGCGTTTGAAACTGGACGAAATCCTTCACCTTATTAAGATGCGAGATGGGGTCTTTGGTGCCATCGTATGATTCCATGGAGAGCTTAACATGTCGGCTGACCCTGTGGTGCCTTACACGGTGGGTGAAAGGATGACCAGCGGTGTCATCCAAGATCTCACGATCATGACGAGGAGGAGACATGTCCAGGTGTCGCCTGTGCCCTCGAGGCTCCGGGGTACGATGCTGCCTGGGAGACCGGCTACGACTCCTAGGCGAACGGGTTCGACGACTCCTACTGCCTGATCTTTCACTCCGCTCCATAGATACCTCTCTACCGGCTCCCTCTCTCCTACCGTCCCAACGCTCTCTGTATTCATCTAGCGGTCGCTCCACTTGAGAGACAGGAATCCGTGGTATGTAGCGCTCATCCTGCCCGTCTGCCAGCTGCGCAAAGCTGAATGGCATGCTTATCGCAGATAAGGTCAGAGGGACACTCACCTGACGTCGAGGCGATACTGGTCGATCAGCGACAATAGACGGAGTGAAAATAACTCGAGGAGACACACCTGATGTCGCGGTACTAGAAGTGGGGCCTACGGCCATCCCAATTAAGTAGTCCAAGTGGGCACGAAGAGCTAACATAGAGCTTACCGACGGAGTAGTAGGGCCATCCATCCTAGAACTTACAGACGGAGGGGCGGAGTGACTAGATCCGCCCACGTAAGAAAATGGGGCGCCCATTGAGGAAATAAGGGAACCCATTTGCCGAAACGGGGTGTCCGTTTGAGAAGTCGGGGTGCCCATTTCCGAAAGTGATGTGCCAGCTATCAGCCCGAAAAGAAAGTCTGTCTGCGCAGAGGAAGTTTCACGTGATGTGACATGTACTGGACGAAGACGTGGAAAAAAGTTCCCTACGCGCGTGAACCCCACGAGTATGAGGGGGTGTGGATTCTGAATCTAAAGCCATGATCCTTCGACTCTCAGAAAAAACAGAGCTTGGTTACTAAGGAAAACTCACTTAATTAACCAAGACTCTCAATGAAAACACCACTTGATAAGAGTCCGGGGGGATACTGAGCAGGATAGGCCTGATCTGGGCTGGTCGGGAACACTGTGCTGGGGTCTTCGTCACCTTCAAAGCGCCGGAGGGGGTCTCCGGCGTAAACACTCCGATGCCAAAGTCAGTGTAAGTAGTCAAAATGGCAGGGGTTCAGCACGCTACCTTAGGCTTACCCTCTTGTCTGAAAAGGTGGGGGTATTTATAGACAAAGGAAGGAGTGTACCGACAGGGGGTGGGAATAATCCGTGGTAGGTGTCGCTGGGGTGGCATTGAGTGATGTCATGCGGGATGACGTCATGCGGAGTGACGTCATGGATGACCTAGGATGGGATGCCGCCGTGCGGATCCCATGTGAGAGCCCCCCCATTGATGTCGACCATCCCAGGGTCGGTCGCCAGGCTAAGGGCGGTAAGAACAGGGTCTCGTCTCCCTCGGCAGGTACAGTATGCTGGCCGGGTCGCCCATCGGGGTAGTGGAGATGCCGCTTCTGCGGTATCAATAGTTATCACCTATGATTGCTGGTGAAACCCCTGCCATTTGGAACTGCCATACTGACTTAAGCATTGGAGTGTCTATGCCGGAGCCCCTCTCCGGCGCTTTGCAGGTACATTAGACGACGACTACAGTAACTCTGTGCAGCCATAATCCACACCCCCGATCCTCCAGAAGTCCGAATCTTATCAAATTGGTGCTTTCATTGAGAGCTTGGGTTTATTAAGTGAGCGCCCTTGATAGTCAAGTTCTATTTTCTCAGAGATTGAAGGATCATGGCTTCTGATTCGGAGTCTACACCACCTCAGCCTTCTAGCCTTCCTTTTGTGGTCCGCAGAGAACTTTTCCCTTTCGCTACTACTGATGTTTCTGCCACAATGCAGGAAATTTCTCTGGGATCTTCAGACTTCTCTTTTGGACAAACAATGGGAACACCTTTTTCCCAGATGCATATTCCCCTCTCCCAAATGACAGGATCTAGCTATTCCACTCATCTTCCAATGGGATCTATGATGGATATCGCTAATAATCCTTTTGTGAATTCAATATCTGCTCTTCGTGCTCAGTTGGACCATTTAACCGAGTTAGCCGCAAGATTCACGCCCAATGTTTCTGTACAGAGTGTTCCTTCTCAGACTATTTTCACTTCATCTATTGTCATTAAACGACCATTATCTCCTTCGCAACGTAGAGACATTTCACTGACCTTTCCCGCAATGGTGATACCAAGCACCCTTATGCAGCAAATAGAGCCTTACGTGCCTTACGCGCGATAAATTCTCGTCTCCCAAGGGGAGCGACAACAAGACGAGCATAGAGATCGTTGGGACGGTCGACAAGAGCAAATGGATAGAGATGTATCCCCTGAGCATAGTGAGAGATCGAGTAGCAGAAGATACCGAACCCGTACGCCAAGGAGTCGCAGTCGGTCCCCAAGGCGACACCATTCCCCTAATCTGCAAAATCGGAGACATCATTTGGAAGTCTCCCCACCTCACCATACCCGTGAAATCCTCGACGACACCTCAGGTCACCCATTCAGCCATCGCATAAGGCGTCACAGGGTTAGCCGATATGTGAAACTCCCCACGGAGTCCTATGATGGTACCAAGGATCCCATTTCACACCTTAACAAGGTGAAAGACTTCGTGCAATTTCAATCTCATAGTGACGCAGCATTGTGCCAAATATTTGAGATGGCATTATCAGGAGTTGCACGTTTATGGTTTGAAGGTCTCCCAGCCAGGTCCATCGACGGTTTTTCACAGTTGGAGTCTAAGTTTCGAAGTCGGTTTAGCACCACTGTCCCCATCAAGAAGTCTGGCGCAACTTTATTTGACATACGCAGGAAACCTCAGGAATCTTTGATTGATCTCCTTATTCGTTTCGATACGGAGATGTCGTTAACACCGGGCGTTACCGTTGACTTCACTGTAGAGGCCTTGAAGCAGAACTGTCACTATGGAAAACTGCGAGACAGGTTAATGGTGGACCCCTCGATGACTTTGGACGCCTTAAGACTGAAGGCCCATAATTACGCAAGAATGTAAGAGGAAGAAAATAGGGACATAATCCAAAACATGCCACAAAATGCGCCTCAGGCTCCCAACGTTCCTACCAACACGATGCCTGACGATCGTTTTATTGACGATGACTCCCAACGAAACGATCATATCCCCAAGACCACCAATAGATGGAGAGGCAACTCTTCAAGGGGAAGACCCGACAACTCCCCTACTCAGAGGGCAGACAGATCCTCCCAAGGGCCGAATCTATGACCTAGACCTTCCTTTCCTCATACTGCTAAGAGCGGAAATCTTAGCGATTGTGGAGCAACAGAACCTACCTATCAGTTATCCAGCCCCTGAAAAGCCCAGAGTAGTCATGGGAAGAAGGGAAAATGCTTTCTGTAAGTTTCATAAAGTCAAAGGGCACTCCACAAATGCGTGTAGAGAATTAAAATCGGCGATAGAATGTTTAGTTGAAGAAGGTTACCTTGGGAAATTTTCCACCAAGGTAAGAGAAGAAGTCAGGAACAACCCGGCAAAAAGGATGATAGATAATAGACAAACACCTCATCGTGCTCCAAGAGATGATGACCTGCTGGCAGAGGCAGGGAAACACTTAGGATTGACGAAGATGACGTCCCCATCATCAACATTATCGCGGGAGGCACACCCTACCTTGACGAGCCTGTGTAGTTAACGCCCACAGTGGGAGACAAGTGGAAACGGGAAGGCGTGTCAAGGAAAAGTGAGGCGATAAGTGCTCTAGATCGTATGGTGTTATCCTTCTCCGAAGAAGATGAGAAAGGCGTCATTTTTCCACATAACGATGCGTTAGTAGTCACACCCGTCATTGGCAACCATGGAGTTAGAAGAACTCTTGTTGACAATGGAAGTGCGGTGAATCTATTTTCGTTGGAAGCTTACAACCTCATGAAGCGCCCTGACGGTGAACTGACGCCTTGCAAGAAACCAATAATCAGAGTAGATGGAGTCCCAATCCCAGTAACTGGAGTGACGACGTTGCCTGTGTACTTTAGAGAAGACACATCCAAGCGGTCAGAAGAGCTGTTATTCTTGGTCGTAGACCTAACCCTACCCTATAACGCCATACTTGGGCGACCGTTCCTCAACCATTTTGGGGCAGCGATATCTCAAAAGCACTTGAGGATGAAGTATCCTTCTTGGGATGGGGTAGTTTCGATCAAAGGAGACCAAAAGCTAGCGGCTGACTGTTACCTGCTCATGACGCAGAAGAGTTGTGATAGGTACGTGTGCGTCACAGCAGATCCCTATGAGCAGAATGATGAGAAACGCATTCAGCCTGTGGACAAGATGGTACCCATACCCGTTATCGGGGTAAACGAAGCAAATTTCCTGGTTAGTAAAAAACTCAGCCCAGAAGAAAACCTTCAGTTAACTCGATTATTGAACAAATGTAAAGGAGAGTTCGCGTGGAAACCCGCGGATATGCCTGGTATCTCGCGAGAAATAGCAAAACATCGACTTAATGTCGACCCCTGTGTCAAGCCAGTCCAATAGAAATGACTTGCATTTTCTGTAGAAAAGGCGTTAGCTATCGACAAGGAGGTGACGAAGCTCTTAGACGCGGGTTTCGTCCGCGAAGTCCAATATCCAACCTGGCTAGCTAACCAGTTCTCGTTCCGAAGCCCAACGGGGATTGGCGCATGTGCATCGACTTCACTGACCTGAATGATGCTTGTCCCAAAGATTGCTACCTGCTCCCTTGAATTGACCAGCTAGTCGATCAAACTGCCGGGTACGCTTATCTAAGCTCATTAGACGTCAACTCTAGGTATCATCAATCCCTATGGCCGTCGAGGATGAAGAAAAGACAGCCTTCATCACACCGAAAGCTACTTACTGTTACACGGCAATGCCATTTGGGCTGAAGAACGCTGGAGTGACCTTTCAACGTATGGCAAATAAAGTATTTGAAAAACAAATTGGAGAGAACGTGGAAGCCTATGTTGATGATATACTAGTCAAAAACCGAAGCTTCAAAGACCACTTGACAGACTTGGAAGAAGTCTTTGACGTGATGAGAAGATACAAAATGAAGTTAAACCCCCGTAAATGCATGTTCGCATTCCAGACAGGTAAATGTTTAGGCTACGTGGTCAGCCAGAAGAGTATCCAGCTTAACCCCTCGAAAATCAAGGCTATCTAGGATATGATATCTCCTCGAACTGTCAAGGAAGTGCAGAAGCTCACAGGGCACGTTATTGCCCTAAGACGGTTTATTTCTAAGCAAGGTGAGAGATGCCTACCCTTCTTCAAGGTTATACGCAAAAAAACTCCTTTTAGGTGGACAGCAGAATGTGAAGAGGCATTTATGGGCCCAAAGCCTATTTGTCATCTGATTTGGTGTTAACGAGACCAGAACCGGGCGACACCCTGTACTTATACCTTGGTGTGGCTTATGAAGTGGTTAGTGTTGTCCTAGTGCGAGACGACAACCATACGCACCACCCGGTATACTTTGTGAGTCATGTTTTGAAATATGCTGAGCTGCGATACGCACGCATTGAGAAGATAACGTTTGCGTTAATACAGGCCACGCGAAAAATGGATAGATATTTCCAGGCTCATCCCGTCATCGTACTTACGGACTAACCTTTGAAAAGGGTATTGCTAATTTGGGCCATTGAACTTGAGCAATACGGGTTGCAGTATAAAGCCCGACCATCTATAAAAGCCCAAGTCCTAGCAGACTTCATAGCCGAATGTACCTTTACGCAAGACCCGATGATAGAGTTACCCGAAGAAGAAAAATATGACTTGGATCTCCTGTTCCCCGAAACCTACACTGACTTGTGGGTCATCCACGTGGATGGAGCCAAGAATCAAGAACTAGCCGGAGCCGAAATCTTCGTAATCGGGCCATAAGATATACAAATACGGTACGCCATCAGAATTCTACAGCCGTTATCCAATAACGCGGTGAAATATGAGGCGTTACTAGCTGGACTCAGAATAGGAAGAAGCTTCTCCACCAAAGCTATACACTATACGGGAATGATGGGAGACTTGCGATTAAAGATCTGTGGAGATTCCAAGTTGATAATAGACCAAGTCTTGGGGCACGCTCAGGCCAGAGAGCCCATCATGATCCAATACCTTGCCAAAGTGAAACGGGAATTGTTGGAAATAAAGAAAAGTGGCATGCATGTCAGCTTTGAGCATATCCCTCCAGAGGATAACGCCGTGGCAGACAACCTTGCTAAACTTGCAGCGAACCCGGAAGCGTCCATACCTAAGGGCGTGTATTATCGAGAAATATCCGTGCCTTCCTTCATGAAGGAGCAAACGTCTCTTTGTGTTGAAGAAATTGAGAACGACTGGCGAGTACCCGTAATAAAGTACTTAAAGTATGAAGAGTTACCCGCGGATAACACCGAGAAGAAAAAGGTGCTGAAACAAGCGGCGTGGTGTACATATTATGACGGGGAACTGGTTCGGAGATGTTTCTCCCACACAGCTGCCAAGTGTATAACAGAACAAGAGGGTCTTCACACCTTACAAGAAATCCATGAGAGAATATGTGACATGCATGCATCTGGCGGTACCCTAGTCACGCAAGTGTTTAGGTCAGGATTTTATTGGCCTACTATTCGTAGGGACTGCCATAATTATGTACGAACGTGTCAGAAATGTCAGGAGTTCTCTAAGATCCCCTGACAACCTGCCGTGGAAATCTTTGAAATCGTAGCTCCTTGTCCTTTTGCAAAATGGGGGATCGATATCTTAGGCCCGTTTTCAAAGGCCAGGTTTCAGTTAAAATTCGTGGTCGTGGCAGTGGACTACTTCACGAAATGGGCGGAATTAGAAGCGGTGGCCAACATCACTACAGAAAGAATTTGGCGTTTGTTTAAACACCAAGTTATCATGCGGTTTGGCGTACCCCGTGTGCTAGTCAGCGATAACGGGACGTAATTTACTAGCCAATTCTTTAAAGAACAGTGCGCGAAATTCCAAATCGAGCAAAGATTCTCTTCTGTGGCTCACCCGCAGACCAACGGTCAAGCGGAAGTGACTAATCGAAGCATCCTCTGTGGAATTAAGAAAAACCTGGAAGGGTCCAAGAGGAAATGGGCAGACGAGCTGCCGTATGTGATATGGGCATACCGCATGACTGTTAAAACCAGCACTGGAGAAACGCCTTTCTCATTGGCTTTCGGCACTGAGGCTGTCACACTAGTGGAAATCGGTACTTTGAGCCTGCGAGTGGCATACTTCAAAGAAGAACTGAATGAAGAGAGGTTGCGAGCAAACCTCAATGGGTTACTAGAGCTACATGAGGAAACTCTTCTAAAAATGCTACATTATAAACAAAAAATGGCTCGTTATCAGAACAGGCGCGTCAAGGAGCGATTGCTGAAAGCTGGTGACTTGGTACTCAGAGACAAACGAGCTGTTGGACAACACATGGGGAAACTCAGTCTGAGCTGGGATGGCCCATACTGCGTTACCCACATTATTGGAAAGGGAACGTATCACCTGGAAACACTTGACGGTACTCCCTTACCCAACTCTTGGAACATAGCTCGTTTGAAATTATACCATGCTAGATTCTAATATATCTCTGCACGATTTGTTATTGCTAACCTGGACCTGTGCTAACGCTTGAATGGAAAGCATTCTTGTGTGTCTTGTGGTTGGCTATGTGCAGATAATGAAGGGGGTGCCAAGAGTGAAAAGTCCTATCCTTGTGACGGACGGTCCTGATCAGACGACTCACTAAGATGAGGCACACCCTGGCATACCTAAAAACTTAGTGGCGGGAGTGAAAAGTCTTATCCTTGTGGTGACCATGCTAACGCATGCGACCCGACAAGACGACGCACGCCCCGACACCCCCGGGAGTGAAAAGTCCTATCCTTGTAGCAACCGCGCTAACACAGGCGGCCCCCTAAGATAAGGCGTCTCTGGGAGTGAAAAGTCCTTATCCTTGTGATGGTCGGGCTGGTATAGACGACTCACTAAAATAAGGCACCTCCCAGAGAGATAGTAACTCCATCCTGGAAGTGAAAGTCCTATCCTTGTGATAACCGGGATAATACAGACGACTCACTAAGACGAGGCACGATTCCAGGGAGTGAGGTCAGCGCCTGGAAGTGAAAATCCTACCCTTGTGATGGTCGGTCTTGATCAGGTAGGCTCACTAAGATGAGGCACATTCCAGGCCGATCGTGGAAATTTGAAAACGCGAAGTGAAATCGTAGTCTCCCAGTGAGTAACCAGATGGGAAATCCCTGGCGAAGATGGCTGGTTGAGAACGCGATACGAGTGATGCTGACGGCACCTGGATATGGAGGCGCGATGACTCCTACTGGTAATTAACGTTTATTATGGCACGTTGTTTTACTAATGCTCTAAAAGTAATGATTGAGAATGTGCAGGGACATTGTGGAAACAATGAGGAGACTGACGCCCGTGCAGGCGATAGTATTGGGCGGTCTTATCTCTATGAAGAGCGTGCCATTAATGGCCCGCAATCTTACCATCTTGATTCGAGAAATAACGTCAGGGGAGTATATGTACTATATCTCCTTGACGACTATTCCTGCAGAAAGAACTATGTCCGCGTATATCTATATAAAATTCTTTGCTACTGACCGAGAGTATGTACATCAGCGCGATATTGTTATAAAAACTCTCATCCTGGATTATATCTTATCGATCGAGTTATCTCTTTAGCTGAAATGATAGTGGTGCTCGAGGCTGTAACGCCTCTAGGAGAATGCCGCCGATTTAAAGGCGTATGTGACTATAATGCCGCGGCATCTTATTTACTTCTATGAGTTTTATTTCTGAAGCTACCTGCTATCTGACATTGTTCTACCTCGACATTGAAATGCGCATGATTAAGTCATGTCGCGACGCCTTGCATAATGCTCGTCATCAGTATTTGTGGTTCTACGGATTATATGGCGATGCCGAGGTTATTCTGTTATCTGTTGGAATATAGTTATCTTGCCGCGTTATGATGGTAGCCTTGCAAGGAGTATGAAGATTTATTGTCAACATCATTATGGTATTACTGATGTCGTTATCTTATTACGGGAGATCGAAAGAAAAGAGATGGCGTAAAAGAGATTAACCACAAAGGGAAACCGCAACCAGAATGTATATATGATGATTGTTCAAAGAGCCCTCAAAGGGTCACAAAAGACAAAGGCCCCCAAAAACGGGCGGCACCAGATATTCAAAAAAGTATAACAAAGACTCCTACTGTGCGGCAACCTCGCTATCCCCCTGCCCTTCGTGACCCCCCGTCTTTGCCCGATGAAAGTGCTCATCTGTTAGGGTCCCCGACCTCTCCCGAAAAGCGTCAATGAGTTCCTTAGCGTGGCACGCGTCCTCACCATGAATATCCACAAAATAGTCAGACATGATATCGGTTGTTCTCTCGATGTACCATATGCTTCGCTGCTGACTCCTTCTCTAAGGCAGTTTTTTCCTCTCTCAATGCCGCCTTCTCTTCCTCTAGCGCGGAATTCTTGGCCTTCTCTGCTGCCAGAGCAGCTTCCAGATCAGACACCTTAGCGACTTCTCGTTCTTTAGCGTCCTTTGAGTCCTTCCGGGCCATTGCTAAGGCTAGCACCAATCCCCTCGACTGTGTCTTCTTTTCTTCCCGCTCCTTAGTAAGCTCTTCAGAAAGTTGGCAATGGGCGGTGTAAAGCCTATCCGCAGTAGCAGTAAGGGAGCTAACCTTGTGCCACATATGCAACGACCAATAATAAAACTGGGAGAAGGAAGAAAACAAGGTGGAGGCATAAGCTCAAATCGGTAAGTCCGAGTAAGAAACACCTCCCGCTCCTCAGGGAACGTTAAGGCATAAGCAAATAAGAAAGAGGAAATCCCGACGGAGCTATCGCCCCCAACAGCCGCAAATCCAGAACTACGCAAGTTACTCAAGTCAAGTAAATGAGTAATGGGCCTAGACTCCATCGAGCTCAAATCGGCCACGAGATGAGGTGTAGCAACCCCATCCCCGGAAGGTCGGTACATTGAGGCATTGGAAGGAACGAAGAATAGATTAGTTGGGGAGGGAGGCCGATTAGAAGAAATACCTCCAGGAAGCCCAAAGGAACAGTGAGGTTGAAAAGTTGACAAGCCAGCCCCTGTTAAACCCTCTTGGAAACCCATGACCTAGGAGAGAGTAGGAGGAAACGGTGATTCGAAGGAGTTGGGCGAAGTGTCAAATGGCCCAGAAATACCCATAGTGCCCAAAAGGCATCGTTGAGGCAAAAACGACAGTAGTCTCCCCATCATGGATAGCAGGACCCGTGGACAAGCTCACGTTTTCCCCTCCAAGCCGTTGCCTCTTGTCAGGGCGGCGAAGTACGTGGGACAAGTCCATATCACCTGATTGCGACAAGTGAGCAGAGGCGATAGTGGTGTCCTGCAGAAAGAGCAGTGGGAAGGATAAGAAAGCAAAAGAAAACGTTAATAAGCGTCAAGAGGCAACGCACAGGATAACACAGTCATGAAAGAAACGCGTACAATGGCGATATCGCTAACCGAAACCTCAAAAGAAGTTATCGCGTTCGAAGAAGGAGTAAGGGCGGCAACGCGCCTTGTTCTCTTCTTCTTTTTCCTTTTTGGGGGAACTCGGGAAGAAGACGCCTAAACAGGAGCAACGGCAACCGATACGACGGGAATAGAAACAGGAACGGTGGCAGTTCCCTCACCAACCGCAGAAGGAGACGCTTGCACTGGATTTACAGTTATAGTAGATGACACAACTGGATTAACAGTTGCAGTGGCAATGGCAACGACGACAACAATTTCCTGTTTCTCCTTCCTTCTTAGAGCCTTCTTCTCTCGTCTCCTAATATTTTCCGGCTTCCAACCGGGATCGGGAACTGCACAATCACGACATAACGTTAGCGTTAGTATCGCCTGAAATAGCAAAGAAAATGACACAACACTCACTCTCAACACAGGCTCGAATATCAGCCCCGCACGCCAAATTACGAGTGTGAACGCTAATGTCCAACTCGAGCAGTGTGTTGAACCAGCCTTGCTCAGGTGGTTGAAGAGTCGGTCGTCGACCCCAAGCACCATCTCTGATATTATGGTTAAAACCGGTCCACCACTAGGGGTTAGGCAGTTCGATGACAAAGAATTCTTTTTTCCAATGCTCAATGGAAGACTCAAGGTGCAGGAGTTTCCAGGTGAAGGGTTTAAGAGAGTCATCATCACAACGAGGCAATATCGCTATCACACCTCTACGACTATACAATTGGAAAAACTAGTTAAGTAATAAAAGGGAAGGAGAGTCAATCCCTTTGTATTTACAGAGTTCCAAAAATGCATAAACGCAACAGTACGCGTTGGGAGTTAACTGAACGAGATTTACATCCAGAACGACAAGCAGATTTTTGACGAAAGAATGAAGAGGAAACTTGAAACCATAGCCAAACATCTTGGCATACAAAAGCCTACTGTTGCCATGCATCACACTATTGAGGCGGAGTGAATCAGAGGCAACAAAAACCTTACAATCCTCAGGAATATGGACGTTGTATTTGGTCAAATGGTCTTGAAGTATGGATGGAGAGGTGATGGTGGTGATACTGTTTTCAATTTTTTCTTCATCAACAGACTTGGAATGAGTTCTAGCCATGGCAAAAAATAAAGAAAAGATGAAGAAGATGATAGAGGAGGGTAGAAATACCTTTCTGGGAGAGAAACTCGGAACGCCCAAACAATGGAAGGAAGAAACACAAGTCGGCTCGAGAGGATGAGGCGAAAATAGAATGACAAAAGAGGGAAAAAGAAACATGTGTTGGGTTTTATAACCCTAGTAGTTAGACAAAACGACTGTCGTAACAGTCGTAACGCGTATGACACATCACAAGGAAAAGACGCAAGCAATAAGTATGATTCTAGAGAGGCGAGAAGACGCTTCGATCTTGCCAATTCCTAGGGCGTGCCAACCCCTAGTGCCTCCGCGAACAGACACGTGTATTCTGGCCATCATGACTTCTCTCTCGCATTAACGAGGGAATCTCGAGCATTAAATGCTCTGAAAAAAGGATCGATTTTCAAACTCAGACAGACGCGGTAACGCGGAGACCAAGATAAAGTAGCGCAGCGTTAACTCCATTGACAGTTGTTGAGATAACGCAAAGGAAAGGGATAACGCGATGAAAATCAGTCGTTATTAAAAGGAGAATTCTAGACAAGGCAGGCGTTATTAATTATTACAAATGGAATTGAATCAATGTTTGAAGTAAAAAAGAAATAAAGACGAGTAAAGTCTTTAACGTCCTTTGCGGCATCAGCACCATCCGATTACGGGAGCGCCTCGGTATTGCCACCATCCTCCCCATCTTCCTCTCCTGAAGAAAGAAAACCCTCTTTGCTCCCATCTATCTCATTCATTTTTTCAGAGACATAATCGGCTATCTTAGCAGGGCCGAAAGTCCTACTGCGATAGTAGTCCGCGAATCCGGCGGTAAAGACCCACATTGTCTTTTTCTTCCACCATGATATCTTTGAGGGAACCTTTGCTAAGTCCGCATTGCAAGCCAATATCTCTTCACGAAGACGAGAATTTCTCTTGTCAGCTGCCACCAACTCTGCCTCTAAAGACTCAACTTTGGCTTTCCCCTTAGATCTTTCCCTTGCAAGTTCAGTGCGGCAATCATTCAACTCTACTAAGGTACGATTCTGAAGTCGCATTAACTCCTTCATTTTGATCGAAGCGGCATCCGATTGCTCTTTCGAGTCGGGTGAACCTTGAAGCTTGTCACCATAAGCGTTAAGAAAGTAATGCACTTTGCGGAAATCGGCTAGTGCGTCATTCAAAACGTGTGCATGCTGAATATCGGGGGGAAGCCGCAACAACTCTTATTTATCCTTAGGCGAGCCAAATATTTCACCTACTAGGAAGGTGGACGGTTGATCTCGCGATAACGGGTCCGACACCCCTAAAGCACGAAGCCCGCTAGTGCCAAAGGTTGATAAGTCCAACCGGTAAGAAGGAACCCCTTGAGGACCCTGAGGGGAAAGATTGGCGATAACAGAGGGAGTGGAACCTTTGATAGAACCATCGACGCCCGAAATAGAAGTAAAGAATAACGGTTGTGGACCCCCAGTTAGTGGGTCAGGCAGTGTACTTGAGCCAGGAGCTGGCGTTACCAAGTCAGGAATGCAGGAGGAAATGGGAGAGTCAGGGACAATAAGCGGCGGAAGGGAATCTGCCGCTAGTGGAGCCTCAGTGACCATTGGAGGAATGACAGTTGATGCCTCAGTAACCTTTGTCGCTTGAGAAGTACTCGTCACGGTAGAAACGTCAACACTCATGGTGGGGACTTCATCAACCTTCTTTGAAAAGATCTCAGTAGCTTGAGCAGCTTTCTCAACTCTGAGTTTCTTCCGTTGAGTTGCGGAAGCATGATGAAGCTCTATCTCGATATCCATATCCTCGCTGTCGCTATCAGTTATCTTAGTTACGGGTCGGCTCGAAGTTGCTTTTTTGCCTCGAACCGGTAACCAATTGTCAAGAAAATGAGAGGCTCGAGCAGGAATACCGCGCCCTCTTCCTGCAACTGTTTTAGTCCTCTTCTTCTTCGACGGAGTACTTTGACAGCTGGGACCCTCGGGAGGTGGAGAGGCTGGTAGCGTTTGGAGTAGCACCACGTTCAAAGGGGCATTATTCGTTCCGGGTGATCGACCCTCACCGTTTTCTGCCAATGAAGTGTGTTAGAACAGCAAGCAAGTCAAAGCGGTAACGTGAGAAGAGAAAAACTCACCTATAATGCACTCTTCCAGGCGCCTATATAAAGCAAATTCCCGAATACGGAAAGATGTATCTATCTCTAGTAAGACATTAGCATGAGCTAACTCATCCCTAGTCAACACTACTGGATTTACCTAGGCAGCACTAGTAATCTCTCGATTAAAGCCCCCGCGCCACAAACAGGAAGGTAGTTCGAGAACAAAGAAACTGCTCTTTCAATCAGCCACAGTCTCCTCAAAGCCCTGAAACTTCTGCCAAAATGACTGCACAAACGCGTTGTTCCACCTTGGGGCGATATCAACTAAACAGTTGCAACAACTTAGACTGAAGAATTTGCAGAATAAATTGACAGAGGGAGTAAGGATATTCTTCGTCTCACAAGCACGAATAAAAGCATAAATCCCACACCAAGAAGAGGGAGTTATCTGGGCAGGATTAAGATCATATCAGCGCAATAATTTCTCTACAGAGGTATGAATTGGGAAACGAAAGCCATAAAGGAACATCTTAAAGTAAACCAATCTATATCTTCCCCACAATGGATCGTGAAGTCGAAAACCATCCTCAGGAACGTGAGGGAAACAACCAGGGGGAAAAGAGATATCGTGACCCTCTAGTTCAGCCTTCAGAACCATCGGGCACGAAAAAATACTATGCGTTCTTTCGATTTCTGGATCTAAGGGTCTCTGGAGACCCCTAGTGGCTCTAGTATGGCGCACAGCGAACCAGCAAAAACAAAAATCAGAACAAAAGAGGAGCAAAATACCTTGAAAAAGAAAGCGATGAATAGACTGTCGGCGCTAGCGAACGGTTGAAGAAATTTCCCTTGAACTAAAGAAGAAGCGCTAGTAAAAGTGTAAAAAGAAAGTAGCCAGTTCCTTTTAAAGGTCAAACCCAATGGCTGAGCAACCTATGGGAACGAGACGCGCGCGAAATGGAAAGTGACACGTGGAAAGACATCAGAAGAATATTTATGGCTAAGCATTTATATCTTCGTAGGAAGGCGGTGGACAACTGGAAGTTAAAAAAGCGGTTATGGCGAACGGTAACCAACCGCTCAACGTTAACTGTCCAATGCTTGGGGAGTTAATGCGAGAACACAACAACAAGAGAAGAAAAGCGAAGGGCGTTATTTTATTCATAAAGAGCCATGCAACATCTACAATAGGCATGACGTACAAAGTCAGTCATCATCAAGCTAATAAGAGGGCCAATAGGAATTATCTCCATCTGAAGACGGCAACCCCTCATCAATAAGAGGGAAAGGCTCCTCAACCCTTTTCTCTTGACCCAGCTTTGACGAACTTGAATCTCCCTTAGCAGCAGGAGCCGTTATCTCAGCACCAATATCGCTCGTAGAACTTCTTTCCAGGAAACGGTCAATATGAGGAAACAATTTGTCACCCCTCCACATAGTAGGGACATAGAAGTTAGAAGACAGATCGACTGCCCTTGAGGTTCTCCTCTTCGATCTCGTATGACCCTTACGACGAGGTAACCGCCTCTTCAGGCACGACGGTGAATGAGGATCGTCGGAACTAGGAGAAGTATGAGGAGTTGGTGGAGAATCACGTTCGGCGACGTCCAAGGAATATGAGTCAGCCATGAGATCTTAAGTAATCCCAACAGAGAAATGAAAAGAAGAAGATGAACAAGAAAAAGAAAGGGAAATCTCTTTAATTAAGCAAGGCGAAGAAGCCTCCCCAGCCTTCCCGCACGACCTTTGAGAATAGTTAGTGTGCTTCGAGAAGGATGATCATAATCACAAAATCTGATCCTATGATCACATCTGTTAGAATTCATACTAATCAAGAAGCACCAAAAAAACTGCCCAATCAGTTCGCAGTGGAGAAATGGTATGGAATCAATGCGGAATGATTAGCGAGAATATTTTGCCACCTAGCGAACAAGAAAAAACAAGTGCTGCGAAAGTCTCACCAATGGCGGACTCGTTTTCAGTTGGGCTAAGTTGGCACTCAACTGAAATGCTGCCTAGCACGTTAAAAAAGGAAAAGAAGTTGCAAGTCAGATGGTGAAAATACATTTTATTTATTTATGGCCTAATGGCCTGAGCATATATCCATACAAAGAGAAGAAAAGATAAGATGGCGACGACCGACGATCAAGCCTGGGACCTAGCATCGTCATCCTCCGGCAGAGTGGGGATCTCCCTCAAGGCGTCCGCCACGGAGGTCAGCTCGGAGGAGGAAATCCTCATGCCCTTCAAATAGCAGTTCAACAGATCCTTCCTCTGTTGCAGCATGGTGATCACCACCTCGATGCGGGAGATAGTAGCATCCAACTTTGACACATTCTCTAGAGGACTGAAATCCTCTAGAGAAGCCACACCAAGCCTGGACCGAAGAGGGGTCATCATCCCTTGAAGATTCATGATGTCCTCAGAGGTCTTGATCAGCACATTTTCCATAAAGCCAACGTCACCATCATTAAGGTTTTTCAGAGAATGGGATTTGGAAATCAAGAAGTTCTTAGTGAGATTGTCCAGGATGAAAATACCAAGAAGAAGTACTAGAAAGATGTGAAATTCGCGCGGTGGAAGTTCAAATTTATATGCCTGAAGAAAAGACAATTGAAAAGACGTGCCTCTCGATAACCGAGCCACCTATTATCTCGAGGAATAGTAAGCCCGATATGGAGGCAGGATGAAGCAGTAGCCCTTGGTGAACATTAGGGCTCATTTTCAGTTGGGCTTATGATAACAATAGAAGCAATTCCAGGGCGATTCCAGGGGTATCTTCCCTAGATAACGCCTACCCCTAGAGGTAACGCCCTCCTCGGCGCCTATAAATACCCCACCATTCGAGATGAGAGGTAAGCCTATGATTGCTGGTCAAACCCCTGCCATTTGGAACTGCCATACTAACTTAAGCATTGGAGTATCTACGCCGAAGCCCCCCTCTGACGCTTTGCAGGTACATCAGACGACGACTACAGTAACTCTGTGCGGCTATAATCCACACCCTCGATCCTTCAGAAGTCCGAATCTTATCAATTTTCTTGTCAAATCTACTAGGACTGTTTCTAGCCTGATCAACTAGCTACTAGCCGTAGGCGATTAATGT
Organism: Viola odorata; assembly: GCA_963691705.1. Classification (NCBI taxonomy): domain Eukaryota; kingdom Viridiplantae; phylum Streptophyta; class Magnoliopsida; order Malpighiales; family Violaceae; genus Viola; species Viola odorata. The sequence goes on from OY829542.1 coordinate 35,667,301, forward strand.
CATCTCTGTGGTAATAACTAACGTGAGGTTGCAGGGTAAAGTAGATGACCAGATCGGAGTCATCAGGTCGCTGGTCCAATCCGACTGGGTTAAGTAGGTAATTAGGGTAGAGCCTCGAACGTACTGAGTGTCTCACCCTAGATGCGTCCTTCTTTAGCTTCATGGGCCTTTGAGTATTGTCCTCATATACATACCTTGAGGGATGGCAAAGCGTCAAGATCACTCCATAAACATACCTTGGAGTGGTTTCTTATAAGAAAGAAGGCAGGAGACCTAAACGTACCTGGTCTCTATAGCGTGTCTATCAGCTATGGGTACAAGATCGTTGCACCATTGACCGGCTGACCGTTAATGTAACCGGAGATAGATTCCTACTAGGAACACCTTTCTCTATTGATTTCTTGTTTGCTTTATTTCTGTTTATTACTGCTTTCGTAGTCCTTAATCAACCAACTCTTGAAATCCCCCCGTTACTTGTTACTGCTTTAAATTGGTTGCCCTCGCCGCACAATACAAGATAGTGTCTACCTTAGTCCATGTGGATCGACCTTGTTGTCATTATACACAAATCATTGTACACATTATTAGCAGGATTTTATTATTATTTTTTAGGTGTCTCGACAGCACGTCAAACTATATCTTCTAGTTGTCTTCTTATTGTTTCAAGTAGGTTTTATTTGTTGGCTCTAGGAAGGTCTAGAATTCTCTTTTGGGTTTTATTTATGTGCCTTATGTAATCTGTAACTCTGTATTAGTAAGTAGCAAACATTGTATTGTTTTCTCTTTAAAGTTCCGTTTTAAATAAAATTTCTTCATATTTGAGGTTGCTGCATTCTTGTTGTTTCCTTTTACTTGATACTTGTGGTCTTGGGTAGAGAACAAGTTCTTTGTTTTCTTTACACACCTTGTCCAAACATCTAGGCACAACAAAGATCTTGTTTCAATACCCTCCTTCTCAGCACACTATTTGGATTTCACTAGCCTAGAAGGTGATTGCCTAATGTATCTAGCAACCTCTCTTATCTTAGAGATTCCCCTATTTTCCTCTTCAAATCATTCACCACCATCAACTTAATGATGCGGGAAATACACCTCACATGTAGAAACTCTCCCCCAAAATTCCAGTACCCCACTTCTCCATCCGCTTCTTAATCCAACTCACAACTCCATTATTTGAAGCTGCATTATCAACTGTTATGCTAAACACCCTAGTGATACAAAATTCTATCAAACACTCCTTTAAAATTTTTCCAAGGTCATCCCTTTTGTGATTTGGAAATTGGATTTTTTTTTTCAATTTCCAATCACTATCTATAAAGTGAGCAATGACCATCACATAATTAATTTTTTGGATTAAAGTCTAGGTGTCAGTAGTTATACAGACCCTCTGACCTTAGTTCAAGAAAAAATGTTTGAGTTTTTACTTCTCTACATAAATTTGAAAGCAATGCCTAGAAATAGTGATCCAAGAAGGGATTTTAACTTTATTTTGCATAACTGCCATGTATTTCCTAAAACCTCTTCCTTCTACAAACCTAAAGGGAAGCTCATCCTCTATAATCATATTAGCCAATGCTTTCTTTGCAGCATTCTCATCAAATTTCCAAGTATACCCCAAAACTCTAGACCCATTCTCATCCACAACTACTTTCATTTTAGATTGTTTTTCTATCTCAATTGGTTATGGATTAAGGTCACATGAGTTTATATGAGCACGCAATCTAGAAGTCCCATGCTTATTAGCATCAACTCTAACTATTTTAGCACAGTAAAGGCACTTACCTTTCCATTCCCCAATCCTCATCTGACAAGAACCTCCCAAAGTTTTTTCATTTTATCGATCACAAGGCTGACTCTTTCCTCTTCATTTTTATTGCAATAGTAGTAATTGCAACTTCAACAGTAGCATCCGTAGGAGTTTGGCTCATGTTGCTCAGAATCTACATAAATGATCTATAATAAAACAAATATTAGAAAAGAAATAGTAGAATAATCAAGCATTACAAGCAATATAATAGCATATACTCACAAAGTCACAATATTTCAATAACAATCAAACATAATAAACCCAATAGTATACTCACAAAAGTACACATCATTCAATTTTAATCCATGCCTCGAAAATTAATGTAGTAATCAGTAATCAGTCAATCTCGATCAGGAAATTAGTAATAAAACCCTAACCCTAACCTTTACCCTAACCCTAATCAACACAATCAAATAGTGGAATAATATCAAATAAACAACTTATATCAATCACAATCGAAATTACCTTTTGAGCAATAGGATTTTTGTGAGATTTAATGAGAATAGAAACAAGCATAGGGATTTTGATGGAGATGAAGGAAACAAACAAAAGAAGGCTATGGATTTCTGGTAATAGCAAAAGAGGAATGGAGGAGAGGAGATGGTGGAAACTGGAAAGTGAGAGTGGAATGAGAGAATGAGAGATGGGTCGCATCGTCAGACTGTCGAGTTAGTGGAACGAAATAAGGAGAGAGAGAGAGTCACGAAGGAAGGATTTAGTTTTTATTGAGTATAAGAAACAACGTCGTTTTGTTAGTATATTTTATTACGGACTCCACGGAATTCCCGTGCAGTTTAGGTCCATTTCCATTCCATTCCATGAAAATATTGGAATGGAATAAAATTTTAGGCACTTATGTTCCCTTTTTCCTTCCTTGGTCCCTCTGGCTTGCTTATGTAAAAAGGAAGAAACATGCTCAAATTAGCAGTATTATCATCTCAAATATGACCAAAATAGATTATGAAAATGTACAAAATAAGCACTCAATCAAATCCCCGACACTGCTCTAATGCTTGCCCTTAAGCATTTTCAAAACAAAACAAAAACAAATAAAAAACCATGAACTCATAATTTTCTTCAATCATCAGATTCACCACTGGAATTACCAAGACACTTCAATTACCAAATCCATGCTAGACTATCTGGGACCAATCTATACCCTAAACATCTCAACATCCAAATAGTGTCATGATATCTAGACTCTAACCATATACAATTGTTAGCTCTCATACATTTGCACAATCAAGTCTAACTTTGATGAGCCTTGCAAAAAGGAATTTGATGCACTAAAGGAAAAGCTCACCCCCGACACCCATTATCCAAGCACTAGACTGGAATCTACCTTTTGAAATAATGTGTGATGCCAACAATGGAGCAATGGGAGTTGTTGTTGGTTAGAAAAGGGAAAAGATTCACATTTGATTTATTATGCTTTGAGGATGCTAGACGAGGCTCAGAAAAACTATATAACAACAGAAAAAGAGTTGTTTGCAATCATTTATGCTCTACATAAATTCAGATGTTATTTATTAGGTACTAAAGTTGTTGTATTTTCTGAGCATGCAGCCTTGAAATATCTCCGAGCTAAGAAGGAATTAGAGCCAAGACTAATCATATGGATATTGTTTCTCCAAGAATTTGATTTGGAGATCAAAGATAAGAAGGGGAAGAAGAATTTAGTGGTATATCACATAAGCAGAATTCTAATCAATAAAGATTTAGAACCAGTAAATGATGAGTTCCAAGATGAACATCTTTTTCTGGCCCAAGAAGTTTCTCTTGCCCAAGAATTTACCCCCTGGTATGCAGACATAGCAAATTATTTGGCAACATGTGAGATTTATAGTGATCTTAATGCACATGAAAGGGAGAAACTGAAAAGAGAAATTAGGTATTATGTTTGGGATGAACCATATTTATGGAAATATGGTTTGATCAGTTGATTAGGAGATGTATACCAGAATGTGAAGTACCCTTTATACTAAAATTTTGTCACTCCTATGCCTGTAGAAGTCATTTTGGCCCCAAGAGAACTGCATTAAAAATTCTAGAATCTAGTTAGGCCACATCTGTTTAGGGATAGTTACACTTTTTTGTAAAAAAATTCAGAATTTGGTTTCTATTGGTTGATTGTCAAAAAACTAGAAATATAAGTGCAAAATCTGGTTTCTATTGGCCGACTATCAAAAAATTGGAAATATAAGTGTCAATCACTAGATGCCAATGACTAAGGTGATAACATGTGAAACCTTTGATATGTGGGGAATTGATTTCATGGGGCTTGTGGGAATTTTTATATCTTGTTGGCAATAGACTATGTGTCCAAGTAGGTGGAAGCTAAAGCTACTCGATTAGATGATGCTAATATAGTAATTTCATTTTGGACATCTAACATTCTTAACAGGTTTGGAGTTCATAAGGTGATCATTATTGATTGAAGGACTCATTTTTGTCACATGGTAGTAGCATGATTGCTTAGAAAGTATCAAATCACCCACAAGATATCAACTGCATATCACTCCCAAATAAATGAATAGGCTGAAGTGTCCAATAGAGAGATCAAATCAGTCTTGGCTAAGACAGTTTCCTTGACCAGGAAAGACTGGAGTCAGAAAGTTGAAGATGCCATATGGGTCTAAAGAACAACATAAAAAATACCAATATGAATGACACCCTATAGATTGTTATATAGTAAGGCATGTCATCTCCTAGTGGAGATAGAGGATAAAGCGTATTGGGCCATCAAGAGATATAACATGGAGTTTCATAAGGTTGAAATGGAAAGAAAGTTACAACTCCAAGAGTTAGAAGAATTAAGAATGGATGCCTATGATAATGCACTGATCTTTAAGGCTAAAACAAAAGTATATCATGATAAGAAACTTTCTAAAAAGACTATTTCAATTGGACATAAAGTTTTATTATTTAACTCAAAATTTTGAATCTTTTCAGGAAATCTTAGATCAAGATGGAATGGTCCTTTTGTAGTTACCAATGTTTACCTACATGGTGCAGTAGAAATCCAGGACATGAAAACCAAGAAGATGTTCAAGGTGAATGGACAAAGGATCAAACCATACTATGAAGGATTTCAAGAACAAACAGTACTAAAAGAGTTGGTGGACGAGTCACCATTGATTAAGTAAAAAGAGAATTTCAATATGTCAAGCCTATGACAGTAAACAAGGGCGTTTCTTGGTAGGCAACCCAAGTTTTCTTATTTTTAGTTGAGTTATTTTGAATAAAACAGATTCAATTTGATTTGATTCCTAGTGATGGATTTTAATTGTGCAGATAAGTAGAAGCCAATGAGGAGTAAGAAGAAGAAGGAGTTTTGGGGATGAAAGAGGAGCTATTTATCTAACACAGAAAATAATCTTGGCCAAGAAAATTTTCTTGAACCCAATACTAACACCCTCCAGAAGGTATAAAATTGAGACATAGCTTCTGAAAACACTCCCCACAACCGCATAAACCTTTCAGACTCCTTCTGAAAAACAATTGCTCTCTACTACTCTCAACCACTCCACATTATACATTCTACCTCTCTAACCAATAAACCTTAGTAATAACACGACCAAAATGGCTAGCAGCAAGAGGAAGAGGAAGACACAACCCAGAAACCGCTAAACCCTCATCTTCTCTACAATACCCACCTAAAGAAAACTCAGAAACCCTAGCTTCTCAAGACACAACAATGACAAAGGATTCATCTAAGAATCCCGCAACTCCACTAAAACCGCCGACCATCCAGAATGAAGCTCAACCCCAATCCAACATGCAATCGGTCAGGCCTCGCCATCATCATCAGAACCAATCTCTCACTAAGAGAAGAAGTGAAAACCCTCAAGAAAGTAAAGCTCCTCATATCTCCATGTGAATCTTAAGAACTAGTCGAGCCGAATCCATTTGAAAGGGAAGAGGAGAAAGAACTAGAAACTTTTGAGAGTGCTAAAAGTTTCTTCCATCAGAGATCTGCAAAAAAAACACCCAAAACTAAAAATTCAATTGAAGGACGAATCCACAGACGAGAACAAAGAAGAAGGAAATAAAATAAACTCCAAAGATAGTGAAGAGACAGCGACTGATCCTATAGTCCTCCCACCCACAGCAGCAAAGGTTCATCTAATCAAAAGTGAGGACGATTCAGATAATGAACCACTAGCCAACAAGATGAAGAAGAGAAAGAAGCCAGAATGTGATGTTGATACAATAATAGAGAAGAGACAAAAGAGGATGAAAAGGCCTAATTTTAAGGGGATCTAAAAAGAAATCTTGGCCAAGAAAAGAAATGACCAAAAGAAGAGTGAGACTACTGCAATAAGGAAGCCAAGAATCAAACAAGTAGCTCATAAAGAAGTGGTGAAATAGAAAATGGACATCACATCAGAGGAGATGAAGAGCTTGGAATATCTTTCTTCCAAGGAAAAAGAGAAGAAGAAAGGGAAGAAACCCACAAACCAGTAATTAAACCCCAACAATGTCAACAAAACTTCCAAAAAAGGCAAGGTTAAGGTAATCTTTACACTTGACATTCTTAGTGGTTGGTTGAAATTTGAGTCATTAGACCTAAAAAGGAAATTTAAATTAAAACTTAATCGCATAAACCTTGTGAATGCTATGCTTGTTTGTGCTCAATTTGATTTGAATTTGGTTAACAATTTGGGTTTGACTGATAGAGTCAACAAACTAGTTTGGAATATAGGGTGGGAACCTTTATTTTCTCTAGATCAACTTGAAATTGTTTAACTTTATCTTGAATTTCACACCATATTCTAGTTTGACACTAACACCCTTCAGTGAAAAGGGAAAAGAACTTGAGTTTTGATGTTGATGTAGTTGTGAACTTTAGGCTGGTCAATGATTGCACTCACATTTCCTTGAATGATTTCAATATTATTCTTGGATTTGTTGCTCCTAGTGAATTATCTGCTTCTTGGTATGTAAATGCAATGACTGTTATTCCTCCTACCTTCAATAATACCACAACATTTAAACAAATTACTGAAAATCCACATGCTAAATTTGATAAAAATTCTAAGGGCCATATGATTGAGGACCCTGCCCTTAGAATTATCTATAGAACACTTGTTATCACCTTTGGTAGCAAGTCTAATATTGCTGGTAATATCTCTAGGAAGAAACTTTTTCTTTCTATAGTGCATGGTAAATGGTCACAAGGTTAACCTATGATTTTGGGTAGCTTCTTAGTTTGAGGCCAATAATGATGTTATGCTCATGGGTCCAGTATAACTAAGTTAGCCATCTAGTCTATGAATTTAGACATTACTATTGTTGACATATGCAAAGCCACTAATTTGAAAGAGAATCTTCCTCGAACAAAAAGAAACAAATGAACTAAAAAAGAGACCGCTGAAGGACATCATCAGATTCCTAGAGAAGTTTGACAGAGTTTTCCCCGACCCTCCTCAACCACCAATTCCCAACCCTTAAATGATTGCCCTAGGTTTTATCTTTCTTTTTTCTATTTTTCTTTTCATTTTTATTTTTAGTTTTTAGTTTTCATGTTTCATGTTTTACTGTTCAGTGTTATGTGTTTCTACCAAACTTGCACATTGAGGACAATGTGTCTTCTAAGTGTGGGGAAGGATTTTTGTGAATATGTATTTTTACTGTGTTTGTTCTTTTGTTCCTGCATGTTTAGGATATTCTCTAGTAGCTTAACTGTCCCAACTTTTGCATGATTTCCAGTTTCGATTTTTTTGTGTTTTTAGTTAGTTTTTGGATGTTTTCAGTGTTTGGTATGTTTAAAATCAGAAACACAACTTTACAGTCTCACCTTTTGAAATGCATGAACACTTGACATTGAAAATTCCATGTTTTATTACTGAGGGAACCGAATGAGTTCAACACATTCGATGCGTATGGAACATATATCCTAATGATTTCAGAACGTCCCTCATCGTTATATTTGTGTCAACAACTCTATATGTTTCTAGATTAATGGCTAAGACAAATAAAATGTAATCAAATATTTTGTTCCTCCAACTATTTTCTTAAGTGCAAGGCTAACTATTATGGTACTATTGTGATGGGTGAGATGTTTGGAGTATTGAACAGGGCTTGTGAATCTAGGATGGATTTGGGGATTAAAGTGTGGGTTACTGGTTTTGTTTTTATTTGAATGCTTGGGGGCAAGCATTGATCTAAGTGTGGGGAATTTGATTGAGCTTAATTTGTGATAGTTTTACCACCTATTTTCATTTATCTTGAATGGTGATTCTGCTGAATTTAGTATGATTTCCATGCTTTTTTCAAAAAATAGTCCTAAAGAGCGAAGATAGAAAAAATGGCAGAAAAGAGTCATTTCTGGGCAGAATGGAGCAAACACCTTTGTTGACCACTCTATTGGCCAAAAGGAACCGTCTGGGCTGGCAGAAAATTTCATCTTTCTGAGCGATACTTGCAGAAGATGTCTAATGCGATTACGATTGTTGGTCTTATCCGCAGAAGAGTTGGAGTGGCCTTCTTCCATCTTTATCTCAACTTTGTAGACTTCTAATCGGAGAGGAAGAGTGATCAAATACAAATAGAGTCCAATTAAGATTTATTTATTTATTTATTTTTAGAGATATTATTGAGGGAGGAAACTATATATAGCCTCCCTATGGTTTTAGAGGGAGGACGTCCAACAACCTCTCTTCTTCTCTTTTCTCTAGTTTTGAATTTATTTCTCCTATCGTCTTTAACCTTAAAGACGCAGGGATTTTATATTTAAACAGTTTTATTATTATCTTTATATTTCTTATCTTTCTCTAGCTAACCTTTCTTATTCCTAGTAAAGGCAATTAAAGTTATAATTCTAAGTTATTTGTGAGATCTAAATTGACTTAGAATCATAACTTTAATTGCCTTTACAAGGAATAAGAAAGGTTGGCTAGAAAAAGACAAGAAAAATAAAGATAATAATAAAATTATTTAAATATAAAATCCTTGCATCTTCAAGGTTGAAGACGACAGGAGAAACAAGTTCAAAACTAGAGAAAAGAGAAGAAGAGAGGTTGCTGGACGTCCTCCCTCTAAGACCCTAGAGAGGCTATATATAGTTTCCTCCCTCAATAATATCTCTAAAAATAAATAAATAAATAAACCCTAATTAAACTCTAACTATATTTGATCACTCTTCCTCTCCGATTAGAAGTCTACAAAGCTGAGATAAAGAAGGAAGGAGGTCACTCCAACTCTTCTGCAGATAAGACTAACAATTGTAATAGCATTAGACATCTTTTGCAAGTATCGCTCGGAAAGATGAAATCTTCTGTCAGCCTAGACAGCTCCTCTTGGCCAAGAGAGTGGTCAAGAAAGGTGTTTGCTCCATTCTGCCCAGAAATGACTCTTTTTTGCCCTTTTTTCTATCTTTGCTCTTTAGGATTGCTTTTTGCAAAAAGCATGGAAGCTATACTAAATTCAGCAGAATCACCATTTAAGAAACATGAAAATAGGTGGTAAAACTACCACAAATTAAGCTCAATCAGCCTCACTTAGAAAAATTAAATATTTAAACTTTTAGATATTAATAAGCATTTATCTAACTCTTTATTTCTTTAAAAAAATGTAAAAATTATTCTTTCAGCATTAATTTACCATCATTATATATTTTTCACTCATAAAAACTAACATTTTATTTATTTCTTTTCTTGGTGTTTAATTCTTCGCTTCCACTTTATATTTTACCTATTTTTATATACATATTTAAGCTACATTAAAAAATATTTTATTTATTGAACTTTTTAAAAAAACATTTGCGTAACCTTTTAAATATTACTAATTGCATTATCGAAATCAATTATTTTTCCTTGTGATTGTTTGGATTCACTCAATTAAGCCTGTGATTTCAAAATGTTTTTTTAAGGAAATATTTGTTATGTCACATGACTTTTTTTAATATTATTATATTTTATATTTCACAATTTGTGCGATGTTGTGCATTGCGTTGTTGTGCGGTTGGCAATATTGATGTTTATAAAAGTTGTAAGATATTCGTTTGTAACTATATTTAGTTTGTACATTTGTTATTATATTTTTCTAACATTTTCTCATTTTTTTTATTTTGTAGTTGTTTAATTCTTTAATTCCTCTTTCTCTTTTCTCTATTATAGTTGAACTACATTAAAATATATTTAGTTTATTCAATTATAAGGGAAAATTTTATGTAACCCTTTTGATATGATTGAACATATCTAAAATTTTCTTATTCTTTAAATTAATATCTTCAATTAGGAGGATGTATTGTTTTTCCCTTGTAATATTAACAATTATTTGTTTTAATTTCCATTTGTTATTATGCATTTTGTTTCCATTTATATCATAATTATTATCTTTAACCATTTTTGTAAAACTATTTTCACATTATTACAAAAAGGCTTCTACATGAACAGAGGAGAGCAACATTTCATTACATATTCTCACCAAATTAATCATAACTCATAGCCCTAGTGTACAATTCTTAGTGATTCCACGATGAGTTCACCAAGGAAAATAAATCAATAAAAGAAATGTCTTTTACCAAAGCCAATTTGCACTTAGAAATTTATTCAATTCGGGATATCAAAAGAATTTTTCTTTAGGTTGTTTAAGTTTATATATGATTGTTGTATAAATATAAATTTGAAGTATATGTGTTATCATTTATTAATATTTCGTACATAAATAATTAGTTAATGCATTGAATTTAACTTAACTTTTTTCCAATTGAATTTAGTTGTTAGATTTATATTTTTAATACTATTAATAAAAAATTTATGGTAATACTATTAATAAAAAAATTATTTTATCGTACTTTAAGTTACAAATGGGTTGAGTAAGTTTACGAATGAAGTTAAATTTTAATTTTATATCTATAATTATTGTAACTTCTCTACCACTATCTTGGCAGCCTTTGTTTTGAGTATATTAACATATTAAGTGATTTATGTAATTCGATATTTATTGGTAACAGTGTCTTTTGATTGTTTCATTTCATGCAACGCATCTTGGAATTTTTTAAAATAATATTAGTAGTTTTTTTTTGTAGTTAGGTTGAGGGATTTTTTTATCAGTTAAATGAATTTATTGAATTTATTCTCATCTCTCTTTCTATTTTACCTATTTTTTATACACATAACTCATTTATATTAAATGAGTCAATCACGTCAATTAGAAAAAGTAAATGTCCAACCCTTTGGATTTTAATAATCATTTGTAACTCAATTTAGTTCATACAAAATGGATAAAGAAATATTTCGAGTTCGATCCTGCATGTCAACGTTCCTTTCAATGCCAAAAAATATAACCATTTGTCTCATTTTTTTATTTCTAAAAAAACAGACAAATTATTCTTTTAGCATAATTTATTATTGTTATATATTTTTTACCGTAATTATTTTCTAACTCTTTAAACAACATTGTCTACTTGTATAACTATTTATATTTTTACATTTTTATAGCATGACTTTAAGAGTAATATATATTTTTTTGCTGGTTTAAAAAAATGGATTCTCACAATATAGCGTGACCACTTCCCAATATTTATTCTCTTTGGTTTTTCTATTTATTTTATTATCATTTTTTTCGATTGTCATCATCTCTTACTTCTTCCTTCTTATTTTTCTTCCATTTTTTGCTTTCTCTTTTATCTATTTTCAATACACATAGTTATATTATATTGAAAGTATTTCATTACCTCAATTATGAAGTAGCTATCTAACTCTGTAAATATCTTTAATCATTTATAGGGCTCTTTGTTTTCTTAATAAATATAAATTGTTCTTGCATCATGACTATAATAGTATTTTTTTTATTTTTTTATTTTTTTATTTTTTTATTTATTCGCTCGTTATGTTTTTTTTGTTGAAATTTTGATTTATTTTTTTACATTCTAACTCATCATAATATCATTTAAATATCTATCCCTTTAGATGTTAATAATCATTTGTACCTCAGTTGAATTCCTACAACACTGTCTATTTATATAACTATTTTTATTTCTACATTTTTTAAGGTTGACTTTACCAGTAATATATATTTTTTATGGTTATCGAGTTTGTATTTTTTATAGTTTGGTAAAACCAATTATTTTATCAATTAAATGAATTGAGTGCAGTTTTTTATCATCCCTCCCTTTCTCTTTTAATTATTATTTATTACACACATAACTTAGTTATATTAAAACAATTCAATCACCTCGATTAGAAATAAATAAATATCTAACTCTTTAGATGTTAATAATCATTTGTAGCTCAGTTTAGTTCTACAACATTGTTTATTTATATAACTATTTTTATTCTTACATTTTTTTAGCTTGACTTTAGCAGTAATATATATTTTTGCTGGTTAAAATAAATTAATACTTACAATATAGTGTGAACCACGTCCTGCCATTTATTCTCTTATCTTTGTTGTTCATTTCACTACCAACTTTTCTATCATTTTTATAATCTCTTACTTTTTTTCTATTTCTTCTATTTTTCACTTTCTCTTTCTTTTTATTTTATCTATTATTTATACACATAGTTATACTATATGCAAAAGTATTTCAATACCTCAATTATCAAAAAAAAAGTAGTTATCTAACCCTTTAAATATATTTAACCAGTTGTGTTTGTATGACTCTTTATTTGTTAAAAAAATTAGAAATTGTTCTTGTATCATGACTTTAGTAATATATTTTTTCATCTATATTTTTTAATTTTTCTATTTCCTTGATTGTTTTTTTAATAAGTAGAGATTATATTTGAAACCTGTCATGAAGATCATGACGAACATAACAAAAGTCAGTTGTCCAAGCTAGGCAGCACAAGCAGAAAATGAAACCAACAAACTAAGAAAGCAAGAAAGATAAACCTCCGGGCTCAGGAAACAATAACCTGACTACTAAAAAGCCAAGCCGGAGTCTGCATCATATCAGCTAGACTGAAAGCAAATGAATGATCCTTACTCTTTAGCCACCAATGCCATAAGGAGAATATCATATTCACACACTGCCATTCCGTTACCTCTTTCTGCCTAAAGACCTTCGCATTCCGGCGTTTCCACAGGGGCCAAATCACCGCGTAGAACAGAGTTGCCCATTGCCTGCCAGAGAGCTTGTCGTGGCTTGGAAGATAATGTCCCCAAGATCTCCAAAGTCCCGCGAGATCGCGAGGTTGGCACCACACCACCCGAAGCCAACGCATGATCAACTCCCAAACCCTCCTGGCCACCGCACATCCTAGGAAGAGATGAGTAGCATCTTCCGAGCTGTTATTACACATTGGACAGTTATTCTGATCTTCCGTGATCATGTTACGTCTCTCTAAGAACGTCCTGGTCACTATTCTTCCCCTCAAAGATAGCCATAAGAAAAACTCAACCCGAAACGGAACCAGCCCCGTCCAACAGGACCGAAGCAGGGGTATGGAATCGTACCTTGTTGCCTCCCATTTCTTATACCCCGAATGCACCGAGTATTTCCCGGTTTGTTCGAGATCCCAACGGAGCACATCCTGGTGCCCCCCCTACGCGGAGCCGGCAACCGATCACGTAAGCTCGCCCACTCCTCATTCTCCCACTCAAACAGCCTGCGCCTCCACTCTCTATGCCACTCCCAGACCGTCCCTTCCCAATGGCCGAAATCCTTGACAGTCCCCTGCTGAGCTTTCGATAAATGGTACAACCTCGGATGAAGCAAGGCAAACGGCTGTTTAGCAGCCCACGGATCCCACCAAAAGCTCGTGTCTTTGCCCTCTCCAAGCTTAAGCGTCAAGTGTTCAGTCCATAGGTCAAAAAAATCACTACCCCGCCCACATAGTTGAATGATATCGCTCCAAATAGGAGACATATGCTTCTCACGCTCCTTCCATAGGTTGCCAATAGACCTCAAATTATATTGCTTGCGAACTATCTCGGCCCATAACTTACCGTTGCCCTGCACCACCTCCCAGGCCCATTTGAAGAGTAAGGTCACGTTCCTGTCTTGCAATCTCTCTATTCCTAGCCCCCCGTGTGTCGTAGATCTCGTCACTTCCTCCCACTTCACCTTGCTCAACCCTCTTTTATCGTCCTTCCGACTCCATAAAAATCTCCGCATCACACCCTCACATTGCTTGACCACCGCTCTAGGCATCCTGTAGATCGACATATTATAGATGGGAATGCTAGCTAACGCCGATTTGATCAAAGTCACCCGCCCCCCCACAGGCAGAAGATGACCCTTCCAAGTGGACAACTTTTTCCTAAGCTTTGATAACAATCAAGACAACCTTCACGGTGCTACTGCACTTGCGACTCCTGCCGGGACGGATTCCTATAAGTCCCGTAGTATATCTTCATATCGCCCAAAGATCAGCGAAGGATTCCTAGGATGGTCGACATCAGCGGAGGGGGGACTCACGCGTCTCTATACGCACAGCGCCATCCCATCCTAGGGAAGTGCGAGGTTATCACTCTCCGCAGCCCCATTAGATACCGCTCATGACGTCACCTACTAGTATCGCTCGTGACGTCATCACCAGACATCGCCTGGATTGTTATCGCCAGGTATCGCCATCGAGGCCTATAAATATCCCTACTTTTTCGAACAGAAGGTAAGATCGAGATGACCCAGCAGAACCTCTTGTTACTTTATATCCCCGAACTGACTTAAGCATCGGAGTGTCTATGCCGGAGCCCCCCTCCGGCGCTTTGCAGGTACATCCGACGACCGACCGCCGCCGTTCCGATCAGACACGACCTCGAATCTTATCAAATGGTGCTTTCATTGAGAGCTTTGGTATATTAAGTGAGCATCCTTAATAGCCAAGCTCCGTTTAGTCGGAAGATTGGAAAGGTCATGACCGCAGGATCGGAGCCGATCTGATCATCATCCTCTAATATCCCTTTCTCAATCCGCAGACAGTTATTCCCTTTTGCTACTGCTGATCTCTCTATGATGTCGCAACCAATTATTTTGGGATCTCTAGACCATTCGGTCGGAATTGCATGGGGACTTGTCTCCCCACAAACAGTCGTTTCGTCATCTCAGACAGCGGGATCCGATTTCTCCATTCCTCTTTTGGGGGGATCTATACTTAATCATGAACATCCTTTTGCAATGGAAATAGCGGCCCTTCGTTCTCGGTTGGAATATTTGACTGAAATAGCCGCAAGAATCACGCCTGGTGCTTCTGGATCTAGTCTCCCTTCCCGCTTCATGTTCACACCATCTATTGTCGCTGATCGACCTTTATCACCGTTGTTTCCAGAAAACTTCCAGATGCCTTTGTCTGTGGGAGATCCTCCGGTTAGTGTTATGCAGCTCACTCAAGGAAGAGTAGAGGCTTACGTACCACAGATGCCGCAAGGTCTCCTCCCGCAGGGAGATAGGCAACTAGAGGGGGTTAGGAACCGGTGGGACGGACGGAGGGAAGGAGCCAACAGGAGTTTGTCTCCCGAGTACAGTGAAAGATCCAGTAGTCGAAGGTATCGAAGTCGATCACCCAGGAGTCATAGTCGATCTCCTAGGCGACATCTTACGCCAGAACCGCGAAATAGGGGGCGTCAGGCTGAAATATCTCCCCCGCGTCATGCGCGTGAAATTCTTGATGATACATCGGGCCATCCGTTTAGCCGCCGTATAAGGCGTCACAGGGTCAGTCGACGCGTGACGCTTCCCACTGATACTTATGATGACACTAAGGATCCCATCTCGCATATCAATAAAGTGAAAGATTTTGTTCAGTTTCAGACCCACTGTGATGCGGCGTTGTGCCAAATATTTGTTATGACATTGTTGGGTGTTGCGCATCTCTGGTTTGAAGGTCTCCTTGGTGGATCCATTAATAACTTCTCACAGTTAGAATCTAAATTCCGGAGTAGATTTAGCACGGCGATTCCAATCAGGAAATCTGCCGCCGCGCTATTTGACATACAACGAATGCCTCAAGAAACCTTAAAGGAATTTCTCAGCCGCTTCGATTTGGAAATGTCATTAACGCCGGGCGTCACTACTGATTTTGCTATAGAAGCCCTGAAAAGGAACTACTGCTACGAAAAACTGAAAGACGCACTCATGGTGGACCCTCCAGTGACTTTAGACGTGTTGAGACTTAGAGCCCATAATTATGCGAAAATGGAAGAAGAAGAAAACAGAGATAGGACGTATAACGTGCCGCATGGGACATCTCAAATTACCGCTACTCCCGCGAAGCCCTTTCTTGACGATCATTTTATCGACGATTAAGCCAGGCGGAAGGATCATATCCCCAAAGCCTCCAATAGACAAAAGGGTCATCCTTCGAAGGGAAAGACTGGTGTATCCCCCACTCGATGTCAAGGGGATTCTTATAAAAATTGGGCATACGACCCAGATTTTCCTTCCCTTAATGTACCAAGGGTAGAAATTTTAGCGATAGTAGAGCAGCGAAATCTTCCCATCCGTTACCCTGCGCCTACAAAACTAGGAGTCCTTCTAGGGAGAAGGGAAAATGCTTATTGTAAATTCCACAAAGCCAGGGGACATTCCACAGAAGCGTGCAGAGAATTAAAATCGGCTATAAAACGTCTGGTGGAAGAAGGATATTTAGGAGAATTCGCCACCCAAGTAAGAGAAGACGCCAGAAATAATCCCATGAAAAGGACGGCAGATGAACGACCAGTTCCTCCTCGCGTTCTGCAGAAGGATAATGCTCCCGGAGGAAAAGATAGAGAAACTCTTACGGTTGACGATGAGTACATCCCTATGATTAACATCACCGCGGGAGGAACCCCTTATATGGACGAATCAGAGCAACCGACAGCCGTGAAAGGAGAAAAATGCACATGGGATGGCACGATAAAAAAAGGAGGCGCGATAGGTATTTTGGATCGAATGATATTATCCTTTTCCGAAGAAGATGAGAAAGGCGTTGTCTATCTGCATAATGATGCACTGGTGGTTACGCCCGTCATCGCCAGTCATGGAATTAGAAGAACCCTTATTGATAACGGGAGCGCGGTGAACCTCTTTTCGCTGGAAGCGTACAATCTCATGAAACGCCCTGACAACGAGCTAACGCCTAGCAAACGGCCTATAGTCGGCGTTGATGGGGTTCCAATCCCTGTCACGGGGGTAATCACTTTGCCCATATATTTTCGAGAAGACACCTATAAACGATCAGAGAACTTGTTTTTCCTTGTCGTGGATTTAAATTTGCCCTACAATGTTGTACTCGGGCGACCTTTTCTCAACCGCTTCAGAGCGGTGATATCTCAGAAGCATCTAAAAATGAAATACCCCTCCTGGGATGGGGTAGTATCCATAAAGGGCGACCAAAAGCTGGCGGCGGAATGCTACTCGCTCATGACTCAAAGGAGCTGCGATAGGTATGTGTGTATAGCAGCGGACCCCTACGAGCAGGGTGATGAGAAGCGCGCTCAACCTCTGGACAAAATGATACCCGTCCCAGTAATCGGCATAAAGGAAGCAAGCTTCCTAATCAGTGAAAAACTCAGCCCAGCGGAAAATCTTCAACTGGCCCAGCTACTGAACAAATATCGAGGAGATTTCGCGTGGAAACCCGCAGACATACCAGGTATATCGCGCGAAATAGCCGATGCTCGGCTCAATGTGGACCCAGACGCCCGGCCGGTTCAACAAAAGCGGCGCGCGTTCTCTAGCGAAAAGGCGGCGGCTGTGGACAAGGAGGTAACAAAGCTTCTTGACGCAGGATTCATCCGCGAAGTTCAATATCCCACCTGGCTAGCGAACCCTGTCCTTGTTCCTAAGCCCAATGGGGATTGGCGCATGTGCATCGACTTCACCGATTTGAATGATGCCTGCCCTAAGGATTGCTACCCGGTCCCTCGTATAGATCAGTTAGTTGATCAGACCGCCGGGTACGCTTATTTAAGTTCACTAGACGCCAACTCTGGATACCATCAGATCCCCATGGCCTTGGAAGATGAAGAAAAGACTGCGTTCCTCACTCCAAAGGCCACGTACTGTTATACGGCGATGCCGTTTGGACTGAAGAACGCTGGGGTGACGTTCCAACGTATGGCAAACAAGATATTCGAAGAACAAATAGGGAGGAATGTGGAAGCATATGTTGACGATATATTGGTAAAGAGCGCAAACTTTCAAGATCACCTACGGGACTTAAAGGAAGTCTTTGACGTAATGAAAAAGTATCGCATGAAGTTAAACCCTCGAAAATGCATGTTCGTATTTCAGACGGGAAAATTCTTGGGCTACGTGGTCAGCCAAAAAGGTATCCAACCTAACCCTTCAAAGGTTAAGGCCATACAAGACATGATATCGCCAAGAACCATCAAAGAGGTACAAAGGTTAACTGGGCGAGTTATCGCCCTCGGGCGATTTATTTCCAAGCAAGGAGAGAAGTGTCTTCCTTTTTTCAAAGTCATACGCAAGAAAGCCTCGTTCGGATGGAGCCCGGAATGTGAGGAGGCATTTATCGGCCTAAAGGATTACTTATCGTCTGACCTTCTATTGACTAGACCCGAGGCAGGAGATACCTTATATTTGTATCTTGGCGCTGCGGACGAAGTGGTCAGTGCCATCCTCGTTCGCGACGATAACCACTCTCATCGCCCGGTCTATTTTGTGAGTCACGTTTTGAAAGATGCGGAGTTGCGATACGCCTGAATTGAAAAAATAGCTTTCGCTCTTATTCAGGCTACCCGCAAAATGGACCTATATTTCCAGTCCTATTCCGTTATCGTGCTTACGGACCAACCTCTGAAAAGAATATTTTGAAAGCCTGAATCTTCAGGAAGAATGTTGATCTGGGCGCTTGAACTAGAACAGTATGGATTGAGGTATCAGTCTCGACCGTTCGTAAAGGCTCAGATCCTGGCTGATTTCATAGCGGAATGTACCTTTACAGAGGATCCTTTGGCCGGCATACCTGAAGAAGAATGGGGCGATATGGATCTCCCGTTTCCGGAAACCTATACAGACCTTTGGATCATCCATGTGGATGGGGCCAAAAACCAAGAGCTGGCGAGAGCTGAAATCTTCATAAATGGGCCGCACGACATGCAAATACGATACGTCATTCGAATCCTACAGCCGTTATCTAATAACGCGGCAGAGTATGAGGCGTTGCTAGCCGGGCTCAGAATAGGGAAAGGACTTTCTTCTAAAGGGAGGCACGATACTGGAAGAACAGGAGACCTGCGTCTAAAGATCTGTGGTGATTCCAAGTTGATAATTGACCAGGTCTTGGGGTACTCTCAGGCCCGGGAACCCATCATGATTCAATATCTCGCCAAAGTAAAGCGATAATTATTGGAGATAAAGAAAGAGGGCATGCAAGTCAGCTTCGAGCATGTTCCCAGGGAGGAAAACGCTGAAGCTGACAATCTAGCCAAATTGGCCGCGAATCCGAAAGCGTCCATACCCAAAGGCGTATATTATCGTGAGCTATCGGTACCATCCTTCATGGAAGAGCAAGCATCTTTATGTGTGGAAGAACATGAGAGCGACTGGAGAATTCCCGTAATCAAATACTTGAAACATGAGGAACTGCCAGAAGACACCGTTGAAAAGAAGAAGGTGCTGAAACAGGCAGCTCGCTGTACGTACTATGACGGGGATTTGATTCGTAGATGTTTTTCTCACCCAACCGCCAAATGTATAACTGAACAAGAGGGTCTTCACACCTTGCGCGAAATCCATGAAGAGGTATGTGGTATGCACGTATCAAGTGGCACTCTGGCGGCACAAGTCTTCAGATCCGGATTCTACTGGCCCACCATCCGGAGAGATTGCCACAACTATGTGCAAACTTGCCCTAAGTGCTAGGAGTTTGCCAAAATTCCTCGGCGACCTGCTGCTGAAATATCTGAAATTATCGCCCCTTGTCCTTTTGCTAAATGGGGGATCGATATCCTAGGCCCATTCCCAAAGGCAAGGTCCCAATTGAAGTTTGTGATAGTGGCGGTAGACTATTTCACTAAGTGGGCGGAAGCTGAAGCGGTCGCCGCAATCACGGCAGAAAAAACTTGGCGTTTCTTCAAATATCAAGTTATCGTGAGGTTTGGCGTACCTCGCGTCCTTGTCAACGATAACGGAACGCAGTTCACCAGCCAATTCTTCAAAGACCAGTGTTCAGAGTTCGGGATCGAGCAACGATTTTCCTCCGTGGCTCATCCACAAACTAATGGACAGGCGGAAGTAACCAATCGGAGTATCCTCAGCGGTATCAAGAAAAACTTAGAAGGGTCTAAAAAGAAGTGGGCTGATGAGCTGCCATACGTAATGTGGGCGTACCGCATGACTGTTAAGACTAGCACCGGAGAAACACCCTTCGCGTTGGCCTTCGGAACCGAAGTTGTTACACCGGTGGAAATTGGAACCATGAGCCTACGGGTGGCTCACTTTCGAGAGGAACTGAATGAGGAAAGGTTACGAGCTAAACTGGATGCGTTACCAAAAGTCCGAGAAGAAATCCTTCTGAAAACGCAGCATTACAAACAAAAGATGGCCCGTTATCATAACAGGCGTGTCAAGGGTTAGGAGGAGCGATCGGATTCGAAACCGATAGGTTCACATTCGGAATAAAGGAGTGGATAGGAGAGATAGGACCCCAGACGATAAGGGAGAGCCCACCACTGCTGAAGCCTCGTTAACTGTGGGAGGAATGACAGAGGGCACCTTGACCACTTCCGTCACCGATAAGGCACCCGCGACGTGTGAAGTGTTAACTCCCTCGGAGGGAACCGCGTTGACTTCCTCAACGGGAGGAATTGGTGGGTCAGACTTCTCTTTACAAACTCTCTTTACGAGATGCTCCGTCTCGGCGGCCATTTCGTCGCTATCGTCCTCAGTTGACTCCGCTGCGGGTACACTCTTTCTCGACCTAAGTTTCATCCATTGGGTAAGGGTGGCATGACGCAGCTCGAAACCGGTATCCATGCTTTCGCTATCGCTATCAACCTCTTCAATCATAGGGCTACTCGGAGCCACTCCCTTACCGCGAGACGATAGCCAATTCTCAAGGAAACGGGAAGGTCGAGCGGATGCGCTGCATGTCGCGACGGTTTTGTTTCTCTTTCCTCGTGGCGGAATAGGCGGAGGAGAAGGAGGTAACGTCTGAAGCGGCACCACATTCAGAGGAGCGTCACTTTCACCGGAAGAGCGACCCTCAGTGTTACCTGCCAATAAAATATTTTAGTATGGCAAGAAAATCGAAGCGATAAGGTGACAAGAAAAACTCACCAACGACACACTCTGGCAAAGGCCTGAACCGAGCGAATTCCTGAATGAGGAAGGGCCCTTCTATTTCTAATAGGGTGGTAACATTAGACACATCCATACTAGATAGCACATCTGGTTTTCGCCAAGCGGCACTGGTAATCTCTCGGTTGAAACCACCGCGCCAAAACCGAGAAGGCAAGCGAAGGGTGAAGAAGCCATTTTTCCAGTTGTCCACGTTCTCTTCGAAACCTTGAAAGTTCCGCTAGAAGAACCGAACAAGGGTATCATTCCAACTTGGGGTAATATCCACCAAGCAGCTGCTACACCTCAAAGTGAAAAATGTACGGAACAGATCGAGCGATGGAGCAAAAATATGCTTCATCTCACACGAACGAAGAAAGGCGTAAAGCCCACACCAGGAAGGAGGAGTTATTTGAACAGGATTGAGATCATAATGGTTTAGCAGCTTCATCAGAGAAGTATGAAGTGGGAAACGAAATCCGTAGGTAAACATCTTGAAATAAACCAGCCGGAACATCCCCCATATGGCATCAGTGAGCCGAGTATCCTTCAAAGGGACAAAGGGGCGATATCCCGTGGGAAAAGTGATACCGTTCTCCTCTAACTCAGCCCTCAAAACCTCATTACAATCAAAGACACTACGAGCTCTCCTAACTTCGGGATCTAGGGTATTTTCGATAACTGCAGAGGATCTAGCGCGAGACATAATGAACTGGAAAAGTAAAGCTATAGCGATAGAGAAACAAAATACCTGGAGCAAAGAGCCAGTAAACAGGCCGTCGGCACTGGCGAGCAATTGCAGCAAAACCCTCGGGAAGAAAGAAGCACAAAAGAGAGAAAATACAAAGAATTTCGAAGTATTAGCAAAAGTAATAAAAGAGAAGAGCGAATTCCTTATAAAAGTTAAACCTAAGAAAGAAACAACCTGTGAAAACAAAACACGTGCAGAGTGGAAAAGGACGCGTGGGCAGTCATCAGTGTCTTTTGGAGAAGACAGTTACTGATTGAAAACCAAAAGGTAGTTGCACCCAGCGAAAGGCACACTTCCGCGATAACCTTAGAAACCTGAAAAAATAAAGGGAGAAAAACGACAGGAGAGCGAAAAGAAAATAAAGCGTGATTTTATTATTTTGGGAAAGTCATACAGCATCTACAAAGAGGCATGGTATGCACAACTATTCGCCGTCAGACCAGGAGATGCCATAGCAGTAGACCACGTCATCATCATCATTACCTAAAAGCGATGGATCCTCGCCAGCGAGAGGGAAAGGTTCCTCAATCCTCCCCCCTGCACGAATTGACGATTGATCTGACTGCTCCTTAACAGCTGGCGATACCGTTCCAACGGCCGAGCAGGCAGAGGGAGCCCTTTGTGGTGACTCACTAGAGAGAGAAGCAAGAGAATCAAAGAATGATCTAGAGGCCTTCGCAGCATCCTTCCTCCGCCTCTTGTGATAAGGCCCTAGCTCCTTTTGGATGAGTTTAGCCGCTGATTTCTTGGAAGAAGCCGGATCTAGTCTCTTTCGGAGGTTGGTTTTTGATATATGGATGGATGAACGGATAATATGAAGGAGTATATGAGTAGTATGCAGCGGATGAACATGGAGGAAAAGGAACGGTGTATTTATGATTAACAAATCAGAACTTGGTTCTTAGCAAACCCCCTCAAGATAGACTTGAGTAACCTTGCTGAAAAGAACAAAGGATCTCTAATCAATTCAGCCCTCTCATCAAAAGAGATGAGCAACCTGAATTGGAGAAGATAGTGTGCTGGTTTTAAGAACCCTAATTAGCTAGCTAAGAGTTGGTCTAGGCTGAAGTTTATCACAAAAACTAAGACAAAGTGCTGAAATGAATTCAATGCACTTTAAATACCTAAGCTTAAAAATAGAAGGGGTAAATACCCTTACACCCTTGGACAAAGGGGCTTGGTCTTGGCCTTGGCAGCAATTGATGATGGGCTTGGAAGATGGGCTTTGGCCAACCAGCTAAGGACGCAAGGCTTGGGCAGGTGCAAGGGCTGATCCGCACGGCCTCATGGCTTCCGAGGGTTAGGCGCGGGATCGGTGCGGGGTTCTTCATAGGATGCGCGGGCTGCCCATGAGTCGGGAGCGGTGCTTATGGCGAAGGAGTTGGCGTGCAAGCAAGTCACCCATTTGTGCCTTGGTTCCAAGCTGCTCTCCTCGGCCCTAAGGCTCCTCAATAGCACGGCTACCATTCCTTTGCTTCTAGTGAAGTATCCCATGCTCGTGCTCGTATCATCCCCTCCCCCTTTGAGTGGATTCGACCTCGAATCCAATGGTTGCTCCTCCTCAACTCCTTCGGTATCACCTACAAAATAAGGTGACAAGTCATTAATATTGAAAGTTGAGCTTATGGAACCAAAAGAAATAGGGATATCGAGACGATAAGCATTGTCACTGAATTTCTCCACAATGAGAAAAGGTCCATCTTCTCGTTGGCTAAGCTTTCCCTTGCGTTGAGAGGGGAAACGATCCTTTCTCAAATGCAACCAGACCCATTCACCCACTTCAAAGGACTTGATGTGGCGACCTGAGTTGCGTTTTTCCCTTAGTTTGTTGTTCAAGTCTTCCATTCGCTCCTTGGCTTTCTCATGCAATTTTCGGACCATGGCTGCTTTCTCCTCGCCATCTAAGCTTGCACAATCAGTGAGAGAGAGAGGCAGCAAGTCTATGGGGGTAAGAGGGTTAAACCCGTAGACTAGCTCAAAAGGAGAAAAGCGAGTTGAAGAATGCATTGCGCGATTGTAAGCAAATTCAATAAAAGGGATACAATCGTCCCAAGACTTGGAATATTGCTGAATCATAACACGCAACATAGTGCCTAACGTCCTATTAACTACTTCAGTTTGGCCATCCGTTTGAGGATGACACGAAGTGGAAAACAGCAACTTAGTTCCCAACTTTGCCCACAACACACGCCAAAAATGACTAAGGAATTTGCTATCCCTATCACTAACAATCGTGCGTGGCATGCCATGTAAACGAACAATTTCATGAAAGAAAAAAGAGGCAATGTGAGATGCATCATTTGTAGTGTGACAAAGAATAAAGTGTGCCATTTTAGAGAAACGATCAACAACTACAAACAACGAATCCTTCCCCTTTTTGGTTCGGGGCAGCCCAACCACAAAATCCATAGAGAGATCACACCATGGATGAGATGCAACCGGCAAAGGCATGTAAAGACCATGATTAATGCATTTAGACTTGGCACGTTTACAAGTAATACAAGCAGCCACAATATCAGCAACATGTTTCTTCATATGAGGCCAAAAGAAGTGCTCTTTAAGTGTGCTAAGAGTCTTATCTACC
The DNA here is from genome assembly GCA_963691705.1 of Viola odorata. Lineage (NCBI taxonomy): Eukaryota > Viridiplantae > Streptophyta > Magnoliopsida > Malpighiales > Violaceae > Viola > Viola odorata. The sequence continues at coordinate 35,691,620 of OY829542.1, forward strand.
CCCAAGTGCCCCATTAGACCTCCCCCATGCGATTCTCTCATAAGTAACTCACGTGTACTACAACGAGGTATGCACAATCTACCTTTACGAAACAGAAAATCAGCATGTAGCACAAATATTCCACGTGCACCATTAGAGCATTCAAGATAAGCATCCTTAAAGTCTAAATCAGCAGCATACAAAGAAGTGATGTGTGTGAAGCCTAAAAGGCGTGAATGGAGGGAAGTGAGAAGGGCATACCTACGGGATAGAGCATCCGCCACGACATTGTCCTTCCCTTTCAAATACTTGATGTGATAAGGGAAACGCTCAATAAATTCCATCCATGCTGCATGGCGCTTGTTGAGCTTCCCTTGTCCCTTGAGGTATTTGAGGCTAAGGTGGTCCGTGTGAACCACGAACTCCTTGGGCAGCAAGTAATGCTCCCACACGTTGAGAGCTCTCACAAGTGCGTATAACTCTCGGTCATACGTGCAGTAGTTTAGTTGCGCTCCTTTCAACTTCTCGCTAAAATAAGCCACCGGTTTCTTTTCTTGGACCAAAACAGCACCGATTCCTATTCCACTTGCGTCACACTCCACCTCGAATGTCTTATCGAAGTTGGGGAGGGTGAGGACCGGGCTGGAAGTCAGCCTGTCCTTGAGTGTGTTGAAGGCCACCTCTTGCTCTTTGCCCCAAATGAAGGGCACATTCTTTTTGGTGAGAGCATTGAGGGGGGCGGCAATCGTGAAGAAGTCTTTGACGAAACGGCGGTAGAACCCGGCCAGCCCGTGGAAGGAATGAACGTCTCCCAAGTTGGCTGGTGTTGGCCATTCAGCAATGGCCCTAACCTTCTCATTGTCTACCTTGAGGCCGAAGGTACCTACAATGAAGCCAAGGAAGTGCACTTCCTCCAAACAGAATTCGTACTTGGATAACTTCGCGAAGAGTTGATTCTTGCGAAGGGTAAGAAAAATCTGGTGCAAATGGTCTAAATGGACTTCTAAACAAGTGCTATAAACCAATATGTCATCAAAATAAACAACCACAAATTTGCCGATAAAAGGCCTAAGTACATGGTTCATTAGACGCATAAAAGTGCTAGGAGCATTTGTAAGACCAAAGGGCATAACAAGCCATTCATAAAGACGGAACTTAGTTTTAAAGGCTGTTTTCCACTGATCTTCCTCATGCATTCTAATTTGGTGATAGCCACTCACTAAGTCAATCTTAGAGAAGATTTTAGCACCACTTAACTCATCCAACATGTCATCCAAGCGAGGAATGGGGTGAGAGTACTTTACCGTGATTTTATTGACTGAACGGCAGTCCATACACATGCGCCAACTTCCATCCTTCTTAGGCACGAGGATCACGGGGACAGCACAAGGGGAGAGGCTCTCCCGAATGAAACCCTTGTCTAGAAGAGCGTCAATTTGCTGCTGAAGTTCATGTGTTTCTTTCGGATTGCAGCGGTATGCCGGGCGGTTTGGGAGTGTTGATCCGGGGAGGAAATCAATCCGGTGCTCAATTCCACGCACGGGTGGGAGGCCATTGGGGATTTCGTCCGGAAACACATCCTTGAAATCTAGCAAAAGAGGAGACATAAGAGTAGGAAAGGAAGGATTAGTGTCAGAAACAATAAGCGAGTGTTCCTTAAATCTGATTAGGATGCAAGGCTTGCGCATGATAAGCGCATGCCTTACATCTCTACCTTTAGCAATTAAACTAACTTTGCTGCCTATTTTCACTCCACTCGAAGGCTCACCAACTTGCTTACTTTTGTCAAGTCGTGTGTTACCACTCAACTCACTCACACAGCTCACATTTTTCTCTCCACTCGGCGCATGCCCGCTTTTTTCATGCCCGCTGTTTTTAACACTCTCACAACTGACATTCTTCTCTCCACTCCACACCTTTTGTGATCCAAGAGAAGATGTTATCTCAAAAGTGGCTGAAGCCTTTTCTAAGTTCAGCTGATCTTCGTACACTTGGCTAGGAGGAAGGGGTGGGATAATGAACTTGCTGCCAAGGTGTTCTAGCTTGTAAGTGTTGCGAAAACCATCGTGAATGGCCTTCCGATCGAATTGCCAAGGTCTGCCAAGGAGGAGATGGCTAGAATGCATCGGTGCCACATCACATAAGCGCTCATCCATGTATTTTCCAATCTGAAGTGGAATGAGGACTTGACGCTTGACCTTAACTGAAATCCCATCGTTGAACCAATTCAAGGAGTATGGCCTAGGGTGTTTGGAGGTGGGGAGACCCAAGGAGTGCACAAGGAGAGTGCTGGCCACATCCGCACAACTCCCATTGTCTACAATGATGGAGATTACCATTCCATTCGAAACCCCTCGCGTATGGAATAAGTTCTCTCGCTGCTCAAGCACTTTATCATCTTCCTTTGCTGCCACGCTTAATGTGCGCCTCACAACTAGGCATGTTGGCACGTCTACATAGGCATATCCAGCCTCCTCTTCATTCGGATCATCATCAACATCCCATAAGTGACCGTGAGGTGGGGCTGTCTCCTCATCATCCTCACTCTCTAATTCTCCTCCCTCGCGAATCAAGATGACTCACCTATTGGGACACTCGGCCTTCATATGGCCGTTGCCCCCACATTTGAAGCACTTAATGCTTCTAGAAGGCGTTCTTAGGGTGTTTAAGGGTGGTTTTTGAGGGTAAGGTGGCTGAGTTGTCGTGTTTGGGGTGGTGTTTGGCTTGGATGTGAAGGGTGGTTTGGGGCTGTCATTGGTAGACTTAGAAGGGAAGGATGGGGTCTGCCATGCTTTTTGGAAAGGTGAAGGAGAGGTGTAGGGTGTTTTCGGCTTGGCAGCCACTTGTTTCTCGATTTTTAAGGCCAAATAGAACATCTCCTCCAATGTGTCGTACTTGTGGAAGTCTAGCTGATAGGAAATTTCCTTGTGTAGACCACTCATAAAACGAGCCATGGTGGCTTCCGTGGTCTCATTTGTGCTTGCCCTCATCAAACAAGTCAACATCTCGTGGTAGTAGTCACTCACGGTACGGGGACCTTGATACAACCGTTGGAGACGCTGGTGCAAGTCACGGATGTAGTGCGGGGGCACAAATCGATGCCTCATTTCAGTCCTCAACTCCTCCCAAGTCTCAATAGGCGGGCTGCCCTCATTTCTCTTAATCAAACAAAGGCGATCCCACCATTGTATCGCTAAGCCCGTGAACTCTACAATGGCCAATTTCAGCTTCTTTGTCTCGGAGTAGTTGTAACAAGCAAATTGCCTATCCACCTTGTTCTCCCATTCATGAAAAGTATCCGGGTCATCCTTACCCTCGAAGGTAGGGATTGACAACTTGATACTCGAGAGGTTGTGATCCACTCTCTCCTCATTGTGCCTATAACCCCGCTGCTCGTGTACCTCATCATGATCAAACCTTCGAGCATTGTGAGCGTGTTCATAGTGAGGTGGATGTTGCTGCCTAGGCTACTCATAATGGGGTGGGACATATGCATTTGCATGATGTAGGGGAACAGCTAGGTGATTAGCTAATTGGAGTGGGGTTGGTGTATGTGGTTGTCTAGGGTTATGTGGTGGTGGCCTGGGTGGGGGGGGCTGATGAGGAGGCTGTCTCGTGTCAAGATTGTGGGTGTAGGGCTGATTGGTTTGCACATGTGGTTGGCTAGGAGGATGAGGAAAGGCGACGCCATGACTGTCCACCAAAAAGTTACTACGGTTGTGTTCAAGATGTGGTGACACGGTATGGTGAGTATGGTGGCCTAGGGCTTCCTCATCGTGGCCAAGATGGCCGGCTGGTGTAGCCCTATCCGTATGAACCTCTACTTGCGGGAAGGCATAGTAGTCTAGACTAGTAGGATCTTGTGGCCGGGTAGTTTGATGGTAATAGGCTTGTGGTGTGTAATTTGGGGCTGGTGTATAAATTGGGGCTTGTGGGGAAGGCTGGGGTGGGTAAGTCGTGGTTGGAGGGTAATTTGTAGGTTGTGGGGAAGGAGTAGAAACTTTTGCTGCTAAGGCAGCAATGGCAGCCAAGATGTCGCTAGTGGCTTGCTCTTGTCTTGTGGCGTGTTGTTGTAAAGCAGCCACATGTTGGCGAGTCTCTCCCATTTGGACCGTAAGAGAGGCCATTGCCGGGTGTAGAGGAGAGGACGCATCTGACTCCTCACTCAAATTTGTGCCGTGGTTAGACATAGACAATGTACCTGCAAAAAGACACAAACGCAATTGCAAATGATAAAGGGTTAGTCCCTCCCTCACGTGTATCACTCGTGTTTCGCACTACACTCTAATGCTCTCACAATCTCACCCACTCAAACTTCAGTTCCAAACCAAACAAAATAGCTAGCAATGACTCTAAGACTCAATGCGCACAAGGAGAATCAAAGAAAACTAGGGCAGAAATGAAAGGTAAGGAAACCGAATTAGTGTTCAAGGAAAAATTGTTTGAGTTTGAACACTAATTAGGTTAGAGTGGATATTGACGTAGGAATCAAGTGACGAAAACTCAAAGACACAAAATAAAGGCAAGCTCAAAGGACCAACACTAGAAGAAATGGAGGGAAATGAGACTAAGCTTCACAATTCAAATTTGCGGCAGAATGAAACACTTGATAAATGCACACCTTAACTTGAACGAAAACACTTCAAATGCACACATACATTTTGCCTCTTGCTTTGACTCACATGTATTCTTTTTCTTTTGATTGAGGGACTGATTTCACTCTTTTGATCCCTTTCTTTCTTTTTTTTTTTTTTTTTTTTTTTTTGACTTAGGGATTTCTTTTACTCTTTTGATCCCTTTCTTTTCTTTGCTGTTTTTCTTTTGTAAGTGCAAGAGAGCTTCAATAAATGTATGAGATGAGTTTTTGATAATTGAAGTGGAAGGCAAATAATTTTGCAAGTTAAAAAAAATTTCACGAATTGACGAAATTTTTTGCTAACGTGCACTGAAATTTTCCACTAAAATAAACCAGAATTTTGAAGTTAAAATGCACCAAAATTTTTGCTAAAATGCACCCAAGTTTTGGCTAACATGTACCTAAAGTTGCCACTAAAATGCACCACAATTTTCGCTAATATGCACCAAGATGTGTGACAATGAGCTTAGGCAAATCAGATTGTATGACAAGGAGTTTATGCCAAGTGTATGACAAACAAAGGGTGAGGGAAGCTTGCTGATTTTAGGGCCGGCTGTGTGCACAAGTAAGTGAGAATACTAGGCTGAAAATAGGGAGATGTGGCCGAATAGGAAGAGAGGATGAAATGTGAAATACTTGGCTCAAATAAAATCAGTCCACATGGCTCTCATGGCCACCATAGGAAGCTCCAATATATTCAGCAGCAAATATTGTCTAGAAGATGAAGATTTCAGTCACAAAGGACACAATAAACACAAATCAATCCAGCCAATGTGTTTGTGCAAGATCAAATCACTAGAAACGAAATTTTTTGACCTAAAATCAGAAATGCTCGGAATGACAAACGATTGATTCCCACGGTTAGAAACAATGTTTCCACCGTGGATATGGAAGGAATAAGTGTTTGAACCGTAGGAAATGTGATGAACAAGCAATTTCAGTTTAGAGGAACGGTTGTGAAATTTACCCGAAAACAGAAAAAATTTCAGCCGATTCAATGGTGAAAACGATGAAGTTTACCAACCTAGAGCACGGATTGGAGCTCCGCTACCACTTGATAAGGCCCTAGCTCCTTTTGGATGAGTTTAGCCGCTAATTTCTTGGAAGAAGCCGGATCTAGTCTCTTTCGGAGGTTGGTTTTTGATAGATGGATGGATGAACGGATAATATGAAGGAGTATATGAGTAGTATGCAGCGGATGAACATGGAGGAAAAGGAACGGTGTATTTATGATTAACAAATCAGAACTTGGTTCTTAGCAAACCCCCTCAAGATAGACTTGAGTAACCTTGCTGAAAAGAACAAAGGATCTCTAATCAATTCAGCCCTCTCATCAAAAGAGATGAGCAACCTGAATTGGAGAAGATAGTGTGCTGGTTTTAAGAACCCTAATTAGCTAGCTAAGAGTTGGTCTAGGCTGAAGTTTATCACAAAAACAAAGACAAAGTGCTGAAATGAATTCAATGCACTTTAAATACCTAAGCTTAAAAATAGAAGGGGTAAATACCCTTACACCCTTGGACAAAGGGGCTTGGTCTTGGCCTTGGCAGCAATTGATGATGGGCTTGGAAGATGGGCTTTGGCCAACCAGCTAAGGATGCAAGGCTTGGGCAGGTGCAAGGGCTGATCCGCACGGCCTCATAGCTTCCGAGGGTTAGGCGCGGGATCGGTGCGGGGTTCTTCATAGGATGCGCGGGCTGCCCATGAGTCGGGAGCGGTGCTTATGGCGAAGGAGTTGGCGTGCAAGCAAGTCACCCATTTGTGCCTTGGTTCCAAGCTGCTCTCCCCGGCCCTAAGGCTCCTCAATAGCACGGCTACCATTCCTTTGCTTCTAGTGAAGTATCCCATGCTCGTGCTCGTATCATCTTGCGACACCATCGGCGCACAGGCGGCCTCCAAGGAGGCGACGAAGGAGGATTATCCGAATCAGGAGAAGTCGGAGGAGTTGGTGGATAATCTCATGCGGTCGTATCTAAAAAATGAGAATCAACCATGAGATCGCAGATTACTTATCAAAGGAAAAATGAACAAGGAGGTGAATAAAAATGAGGGAAAGAGGATCCCTTTAAATAGCCAGAAAATCGGGAAAAAAGGATCTTCGATCTTCCAACCCGACCCTTGAGGGTGGACACGTGTACAGCCTGAAGTATAAGTAAGGATTTGAAGTCACGCCTGTTGAAATCTTACTTGAATCAAGGAAAACCGTAAAATCGCCTAATCAGTTGCCAGGACAACAGCGGCGTGGATTTAATGCAGAACAGCCAACCAGAAAACCACCTAGTGGCTGAATCGTTTTCAGTTGGGCTACGAATACCCCCAATGGAAAAAAGACAAAGGGCGCATTAAAGAAGAAGAATAGTTACAAAGTGGCATAATTAAAACAGTTTATTTATTTGGCCTAATGGCCGAAAAGTACAGTGGCATGACAAGAGGGAAAGTAAAAAGGGCTCAAAGGGAGCCACTGATATCAGGCTCCCACTGAATACAAAGCGTCTTCAGGTACTTCGGGAAGGTCTCTCAGGGAATCCATGACCAGAATTAGATCATGGGAGGTGGCTCTCATCCCCTTTAGGCAGCACCCCAGCATATCCTTGCGCTGCTGCAGCATGGCGATCACCACTTGAATCCGAGCGATGGAGGCAGCCAGCTTCGACACGCTTTCCAAAGGACTGAAATCCTCCAGAGACGTGGCTCCCAGCCTAGAATGGAGTGGGGTTAGCATCCCCTGCAGCTCCAGGATGTCCTCAGAAGTCTTGACCAGCATGTTCTCCAGGAACCCAACGTCACCATCATTGAGGTTCTTGAGAGAGTGGCCCTTGGAAAGGAGAAAATTTTTAGTCAAATGATCCATAATGCAAGTTGCCAAAGATGATGAGAACGTGGGTGGAAAAAGCTCCCCGATTTATAGGCTCCAAGAGAAGGGCCTTGGAAAAGAAAAGGAGGTCCTCAAAAGGCGAGCCGTCCCGTTACCCTCCAGGGCCGATGGACCCGAAGCGGAAGCAAGGGTCAGTGTTCGTGAACTATCCGCGATACAGATGCTCGGAGGGGTACGAGATAGAATATGGAAAAGCACCGAAAGGCACGATATTACGGGTAGTCATGACGTAAAAGCCATACGGTTACTGGTATCCACAGTGTAAAGCCGCGTTGATGTCGCAGGTAGCCCTAGATGCATAAAACCTCACCGACCTCACATGTATCTAGTGGTATAAAGCCACGTTAATCGAAGGCAACTGATGGCGTAAAACCGCGTCAATATCGTTGTTCCCTTAAGCGGAAAAGAAAGACAGGACCTGTGTGATCTCAAAATCCCTGTAAGTACAAAGTTTGCTAATTTCTCCATAAGTACCTATCTCCTCTATGTGTTTGCAGCACACTCGAAAGGATGATGGACCGAAACATAGGCGAGCCTACGGAATGACTCGGCTGCAGTCCTTGGCGACATCGCAAGTGGCCTGTCAGTAGCTCTCCTGCGACAGGAGTAAAGTTGCAATTTTCTAAGTGCTGCCCAAGGGATCAAGCTGAATAATATCACTAGGTGAAAGCAATCCCCTAATAACTACGAACAAGACGGCGACGTCTCCTGTGGATTTCTTAACGCCTCCAGAGGACGAGGCATGAGACAAAAATGAAGGCCGGGATCTGTTTGCTCGGAGGAAAATCTTCAAATCTGAGCTCTAGCTCATCGTTTAGACCAACCTGTCTCGAGCTAAAGGAGACAAGGAAGCTCGGATATCCTAGGAGCCTATCGCCTATGAAAGAACAAATCATCACCTAATGATAACAATCCACCTAAAAGAAAGGGTATTTTCATCTAGCACCCGGTGGGAAGAGGCATAGCTACTGTTTCGCACCACCACGGTAGGGACAAGATTGCTACCTTCCCCAAAGGCTAACGCTACAAAGGCTAACGGGGCCCTACCGGCTCCTCTCACGGACCTCCTGCTTGGCTCAAGGAGTTATCTCACCCCCAGAGGAAACCACGCGTCAGGATTAACGCTCCGGCCATTATCCTACCGTGGCAATATCTACCTACGCCCCTACCGCCAACGTAGCGTATCATGATAAGGGCGAACCACAGACCCTAACGTGAGCGATAGCTCCGTACCCGTTTACTCGGGTGGGAACGCCCCCTTTCTTCTATAAATACCTCCCCCACAAAGGAGGTAGGTAAGCGGACTTGACTGGCCAAAACTCTGCCAATTTCAGTACATCTACTGACTTAAGCATCGGAGTGTTTCCGCCGGAGACCCCCTCCGGCGCATTGCAGGTACTGTGGACCATCGCGCACACTGATCTGAGAAGAGCTGCTCCGCCATACATCCTTCGGCAGAAGACAAATTATTATCAAATTGGTGCTTTCATTGAGAGCTTTGGTTCTATTAAGTGAGCATCCTTAATAACCAAGCTCCTCCTCCTCGAAGCTAGAAGGATTATGGCCTCAGAGTCAGATCCGGCGCTGTCCCGAACTTCCAACATCCCATACAACACCCGTAGACGCTTGTTTCCCTTCGCGACCTCTGATGCCCCCACCCCAGGGCAGGACGTCACTGCAGGAGAATTAGATCTTCCTCCTGGGTCAAGTTCAGAAGAAGTTACATTCCAGATTTGCTCTCTCTTCTCCCATATAGCAGGAACCAGCCATCCTACCCCCAGGCGGGAAGATCTATGATAGGAGAAGCGGACAACCCTTTCGTGAATTCAATAGCAGCTCTCCAAGCTCAACTGGATCAACTGACAGAGATGGCTGCTGGATTTACTCCTCATGCCTCAAGACCTGGTGTGTCCTCCCAAGTAATTTTCACCCCGTCCATTATCACCGAACGACCCTTATCGCCCCAACAGTCTAGGGCACTCCCGTCCTCCTTACCTTTCCCCTTGGCCCCCATAAACGTCCCACCATTCACGCGCGGACCTGCCGACCATTCTGGACAATACAGGGGAGGAATCTCTATCCCCGAAGCAGTCCGCCAGCGTGACGAGTATAGAGAGCCCTAGGATGATCAACGGGGGGATATAATGAGAGATCCATCTCCTAGATATAGCGAGAGATCTAGCAGCAGAAGTCGACGAGCTCGAACTCCAAGGAGCCGTAGTCGTTCTCCTAGGAGACATCAGGAATATGACCCTCAAAATCCCAGATACGACGCTAAAATTCCACATCAACGTCCTTCTCGTAGGATCCCCGATGCTAACGTGGGTCATCCGTTCAGCTACCGTGTCAGGTACCACAGAGTCCATCGACATGTGAAACTCCCAGCAGAATCATATGATGGCACAAAAGATCCCATTTCTCACCTCAATAAGGTGAAGGATTTCGTGCAATTCCAAACGCGCAGTGATGCAGCATTGTGTCAAATTTTCGTAATGACGCTGTCAGGAGTGGCACGTCTATGGTTCGAGGGGCTCCCCGCCGGATCTATCGATAATTTTTCTCAGTTGGAAGAAAAATTCAAAAGTCGGTTTAGCACGGCTATTCCTATCAGAAAGTCAGCAGCTGCGCTGTTCGATATCCATCGAAAACCACAGGAATCGTTGAACGACTTCTTAGGTCGATTTGATCTTGAAATGTCCCTAAAGCCAGGGGTCACTATCGATTTTGCGATTGAGGCCCTGAAACGCAATTGTCGATACAGTAAACTGAAAGATACGCTAATGGTGGACCCCCCAACGGCCCTGGATGCGTTGAGGCTGAAAGCGCATAACTATGCGAGAATGGAAGAGGAGGAAAATAGAGAATGGATCCGAGGTATGCCGACGGACCCATATGTGGCCCCTAACGTCCTGAACAGCAATGCCCCTGACGCTAAACTCACCGAGGATCACGGGCAGCGAAAAGAACATAATACTAAGACCTCTAACCGGCAGAGAGGCAATTTCTCAAAAGGAAGACCTGGAGGGTCCCCTACTCGGAAGCAAACGGACCCGCCAAAGGGCCGGATATACGATCCTGACCTCCCATCTCTCATACTCCCAAGGGCAGAGATCTTAGCAATAGTCCAACAGAGAAATTTGCCTATCCGCTACCCAGCTCCCGTGAAACCAGGAGTAATCATGGGAGGAAGAGAAAATGCATACTGCAAATTCCATAAGGTCAAGGGACATTCAACAGATGTATGCAGAGAGTTAAAATCGGCGATAGAGCGATTGGTCGAAGAGGGCTACCTTGGGGAATTTGCCATAAAGGCAAGGGAGGAAGCCAGAAACAACCCAACTGGAAATACAACTGAGCAGAGGCAAGCGCCCTCGCACCCTACAGGGGCTAACGCAGTATCCCTCGGGCCAAATAGAGAAGCGCTCGCTATCGATAGCGACCAAATGCCCATGATAAATATCATTGCGGGGGGAGCACCCTATTGCGAGGAAATTATGCCGCGAACGCCCAACCCTGGAGAAAAGCGCAAACGGGAGAGCGCGCAAACGAAAATCGAGGCGATAAGTGCCTTAGACAGAATGATATTGTCTTTCTCAGAGAAGGACGAAAAAGGCATCGTCTTCCCGCATAATGACGCGATGGTTGTAACGCCCGTCATTGGGAGTCATGGGGTAAGAAGGACCCTTGTCGATAACGGGAGTGCAGTGAATCTATTTTCATTGGAAGCGTACAACTTGATGAAATGACCTGATGGTGAGCTATCGTCTTGCACGAGGCCAATTATTGGGATTGATGGAGTATCGATTCCGGTAGCTGGAATAACATCCCTGCCGGTGTACTTCCGAGAAGACACATCCAAACGCTCCGAAGAGCTACTATTTCTGGTCGTAGATCTAACGTTACCGTATAATGCCATTTTGGGGCGACCATTCCTTAATCGTTTTGGAGTGGCCATATCTCAAAAACACCTGCGGATGAAATATCCCTCATGGGACGGCGTGGTCTCAATCAAAGGGGACCAAAAGCTGGCAGCCGAATGCTACTTGCTTATGACTCAAAGGAGTTGTGACCGCTACGTTTGCGTGGCAGACGACCCTTTCGATGATAAAGAAGAAAAGCGCACTCAGCCGCTAGATCAGATGGTATCAATCCCTATCGGTAAGGATAGTGAAACGAATCTCTTAGCCAGTGAGAAACTAAGCCTTGAAGAGAACGCGCAATTAATCCGGTTGTTGAGGAAATGCAATGGAGAGTTTGCGTGGAAACCAGCAGACATGCCCGGAATCTCTCGGAAGGTCGCAGAACACCGGCTGAACGTTAGTCCTGACGCCAAGCCTCTTCAACAAAGGCGACGTGCTTTTTCATCGGAAAAGATAGCAGTCATCGAAAAGGAGTTGCTAAAGCTCACAGAGGCGGGGTTCATTCGAGAAGTCCAGTACCCGACCTGGCTAGCTAATCCTGTGTTAGTCCCAAAGCCTAACGGGGACTGGCGTATGTGCATCGACTTTACTGACCTAAATAATGCCTGTCCCAAGGACTGCTATCCCCTTCTGCGAATAGATCAGTTAGTCGATCAAACCGCTAGGTATGCTTATCTAAGCTCCCTAGATGCGAATTTCGGATATCACCAAATCCCTATGGCCGTAGAGGACGAAGAAAAAACTGCCTTCATCACTCCTAGGGCTACATACTGCTATACTGCAATGCCGTTTGGGCTAAAGAATGCTGGTGCAACATTTCAGCATATGGCAAACAAAGTTTTTGAAAATCAAATCGGGAGAAATGTAGAGGCCTACGTAGACGACATCCTGATCAAAAGTCGGAGTTTCAGAGAACACCTCGCTGACTTGGAAGAAGTTTTCAATGTGATGAGAAAGCACAAGATGAAGTTAAACCCGCGGAAGTGCATGTTTGCATTCCAAACGGGAAAATTCTTGGGCTATGTCGTCAGCCAGAAGGGCATCCAACCCAACCCGTCAAAGATAAAAGCCATCCAGGATATGATATCCCCGCGAACTGTCAAAGAGATACAGAAGTTAACCGGGCGCATCATTGCGTTGGGGCGATTCATATCTAAGCAAGGTGAGAGATGTTTGCCTTTCTTCAAAGTCATCCGAAACAAGGCTCCTTTCGGATGGACAGAGGAATGTGAGAAAGCGTTTGCAGGACTAAAAGCTTACCTATCATCAGATTTAGTGTTGACGAGGCCCGAGCCCGGCGACGAACTATATCTTCAGAAAACCTGAATCTTTAGGAAAAATGCTAATTTGGGCTATCGAGCTCGAACAATACGGGCTGCAGTACAAAGCTAGACCAGCCGTTAAGGCCCAAGCGTTAGCTGACTTCATAGCTGAGTGCACATTCACAAAGGACACAAAGATAGATCTGTTGGAGGAAGAAGCAGAAAGTCCATGCCTACCGTCTCCGGAGACATATACAGATACGTGGGTCATCCACGTAGATGGAGCAAAAAATCAAGAATTAGCTGGCGCATGAGTTTTCTTAGTTGGACCAAATGGCGTGGAGATGCGATACGCCATCAGAATCCTGCAGCCATTGTCTAACAATGCGGCTGAATACGAAGCGCTGCTGGCAGGACTCAGAATTGGAAACAGTTTCTCTATCGGAGCCACTCCTGGTGTGGAGAAGGAAGACAGAACACGTTTAAAGATCCGAGGAGATTCCAAGCTAATAATGGATCAGGTTCTGGGGAACTCCCAAGCCAGAGAACCCATCATGGCCCAATACTTAGCCAAAGTGAAGCATGGGCTGTCAAAGATACAGGAAAAAGGCACCCGGGTCACCTTTGAGCACATTCCTAGAGAAAACAATGAAGAGGCTGATAGCCTCGCCAAGATGGCAGCCAATCCGGAAGCCTCAATACCCAGTGACGTGCGCTATGGAGAACTGCCTACACCTTCTTTCATGGAAGAGCAGGCATCGCTCTGTGTGGAAGAAATGGAAAATGATTGGAGGATCCCAGTGATAGAATATCTGAAACATGATAAACTACCGGGAGACCAGACAGAGAAGAAGAAAGTCCTAAAACGGGCAATACGATGCACATATTATAACGGAGAGTTAATACGAAGATGTTTCTCCCATCCGGCCGCTAAATGCATAACGGAGCAAGAAGGCTTACATGTGTTACGTGAAATTCACGAAGGGATATGTGGCATGCACATTGCTAGCGGTACTCTTTCAACCACGGAAGCAGAGTACATGGCTATTTCAGAAGCCAGCAAGGAAATAATTTGGTTGAAGAATTTTCTTGAGGAGTTGGGCAAGAAACAGGAAGACAGCGCTCTATACAGCGACAGTCAGAGTGCCATTCATCTTGCGAAGAATCCTGTGTTTCATGGTAGGACAAAACACATCCAGTTGAGATATCACTTTATCAGAGAGTTCATTTGGTTCAAGGAATCCAGCAGATATGCTGACCAAGGTGGTTACTAAAGAGAAGTTGAAGTTTTGCATAGCTTCAACTGGCCTTCAAAACTGACTGTTGAAGAAGGCTCAGCACATATAGAGTTGCTTAATGCTGTTGGGTTTTACTAGAGTTACATGAGAGAGAGTGGACCTGTGATCAGTCTCCAAGTGGGAGATTGTTGGGTATGTGGAGTCTGATATACCACATCGCTAGCATAGGGAATGGAGGTCGGCCCTTTCCCTATAAATAGACTCTCTTGTAATTGTAAAACTAACGAATATTAAGACTAATAATATTTGTGCGGTTTGTGGAGTGCGGCTAGACCGATACCACGTTAATCCTTTGTCTTGTCTATTGTCGTTTATCTTTCTCAATCTAGATTATCTTTCGGTCTCCTACTCAGGTAATTCCTAACAACATAAACTTAATGAACCGTCTTTTCCTTACCGACAAGAGACCCCTACAATTCCACGAAAGAACTTGAACCATCGGAATACTAGGAAACCCGCTACTGTAATATCCTAACGTTGGATATTATTAACTTCCAGTCCAAACCTCTCTCGCTCAAAGATTCAGAAAGCATCTTTGTTCACCATGTCTGTGATTGACAAAAGACGCCCAACTTCCCACGTGTCAGTCTCGACCATTATAGCCTCTCTCAACCTGTTCATGTTCACAATTTCGCTATCCTCCACCCGAAACACTGCCCTTCCCGAGTTCACCGACGTGCTGGCCGTGAGCAAGCTACCCGTTGTAACCTTGATACGCTTAACCTTATTTCCCCTTCTTCTCATCGTTACTAACGGGTAGTCCCTCACCTCGTGCTCATAGGGAGCCTGCGTATTCACCTCCGTGAAAGGTGTCTCTTTAACAAGAGTTGAACTATGCTGATCATTACCCTCCCCCACTGCACCTTCCTCTTCTTCATAACTTGTTGTATCCATCTCCTTGTCTGATGCCTCATCTACAGGTTCAACACCTATCATTCAATCAAGATTGGAGATCACCCCCTGCAAAGGCTCTTCATGAAAATTCACTGTAAAGAACTTGTTTTCTACTTGAACCCAAATATTGCCCTTCATATGCAACTGATCCATCATCATTAGGATCCTTGCCACGTCGAACCTTCTCCGAGCTAGTGTATTATCATCCACCACCACAAGCTTCCCCCACTGTGCTCCTATCTTCTCAAAGGTCTTTGCACCCAACACTGAACAAGAATCCCCGAGCATTGGACCCAGCATAATCGACCCGCCCCTAAGAGCCCCTCTGCCCATGGAACGACCTTGGAAAACAAACGGTAAGATCCCTTGGTGGTGTTGCTGAGCACTGTCACCATGTCCTCCTGCCTGTCAAATTTGATCCACACCAAACCCCGTCCAAGGATTCGAGTTTCACAATTCCACCCCAATTCAAGCACTAGTTCTCTAATCTCAAGTATGTCCTCTATCCTACGAAGAATACCTACCACACTCCGTTCCAACCACTCCCTATTTTCATCCGGTATCTCTAACTCTATTACTGTCCCTTCCTCTCCCTCCTTAGTAAGTTCCTCCGTACTGTTCCCTATGCGTTCCTCTATCTGCACATCTGAATCCAGGCCAACCTCAATACGAGGGTGATCTTCCTTGCCTATCTTGGTTGCCTGAGAGCTCCCCTCTTCTTCTAGCCTACGTACCTTTAGGTTTCGTCCCAACTTCAATTGCGATTTCCCCTTATTGTCTAGTACAGCAAAACCAGTTCCCCTATTCCCAAATCGACCAAGGTTGGCTCTAATAGGCGAAGCTCCTATGAATTGGCGATCAAATGCTAATTCCATATCTATCCGATTCTCCACCCAATCAAATCGTACAAAGCCAAAACGTTTCCCCCGTTTGTTCCTCCTAAACGGGATAAACACGTCCACAACCCTACCGAAAGGCGGCAGCCTCCACCTCTGCATGATTAGGTAGCGGAGCGCATGTTGATCCACATGCAATGGTAGGTTTTCCACATAGTAAGTTATGGCATGAGTCAGACCCCTCTTGGATCCCGTCGGGATCCTCTCTGCCACCTTTTGGGACATCGAAGAGAGGAAGAAATTTCACCCCGGCAACAGTGGGTGTACCGGTGTATAGGGATGTCTCCGGTAGCAGTGGGCTGACCGGAGAGGTCTAGGGTTCAAACCCTCAGATCCTAATTTTGCGGAGAGGGCTGAACATCTTTTTTCTAGCTCCTTACTAATTGACAATTAAAAATTGGATAGTTTAGTGTTTAACCCCTTAAATGTTGAGTGTAAAATAAAAAATTCGTGATTTATATACATAATAATGATAGAGCTGTATATAATTTGGCAGAAAGCTAAGCATTTTAGTCCCCACTCAGCCATATCACATGTGTGCATATATATTACAGAAACAAGAAGACACCAAGTCATGGTTTCGTTGTTTTTCACTTGTTTGTATGTACAAGGGTGCTCTTGACGTTAATAGAAGAAAGAGCCCTCAAGATCTCCCGGTCACATCTAACTCCGATATAGACAAATACGTCCCAACAATCACTTTCTCTTCACTCGTTACAATACAGTGTTATTTACAATGAAAAAAATATTAAAACTAACAATTTAGACGTATATGTTCTTCTATCTTAAAATTTAGACTTCTATATATACTAGTTTTCTTCACACGTGCGATGCACATAGGAATGGTAAAACAGGTCAACCCGACCCGTTTAAAAGGTGACCCTATGAATAAAAAAATCAATCTGTCAAATTAAAAGATCGACTTGAACTGACCCGTTTGATCATTTTAATCAAAATAACGTCGTTTTGATGTTGTCTAAAATCATAAAAATTCAGAAAAATATAAAGAAAATAAAGAATATAAAAAAATAAAAAATCCAGAAAATATAAACAAATCAGAAAAGTATAATAAAAACTTAAAAATTATAAAAATGATAAAAAAATCAGAAAAAGTTTAGTAAAAACATAAGAAATCGAAAAAATTATTTTAAAAAATGTATAACTTATAAAATTATAAAAATATCGAAAAATAAAACAAATTAAAAAATATTTGATTTACTTATATCTTTTAGATTTTTTATTTATTTTTTGAATTATTTTATATATTTTTCTGTAGTTTCATTATTTTTATAATAATTTTCTGAATTTTCTATAATTTTTTGAATTTTTTTGATTAATAAAAATGAAATAATTTTTTAATATTATAGAATCGAATAATTTACCCAAACGAGTCTTTGGCGTAGTGGTGTGGATCAGTATGCTTTCGTAAATATATTGAATGGCAATGACAAGAAACTCACTTTTGGTGCACTCGTAAAAGTGCATGAGATATGGCGGAAGGTGAGCAGGGCTCGAACCCATGTTCATCGTCATGATAAAAATGTTTTTCCAAAACTTTTTAATGGCTAAACCGGTCAAATAGGGTTGACCCGTTTACTAATCGGTAGGATCAGTTTGATCTTAGTTTTAAATGAGTCCGAAATTATTGACCCTTATCCGCCTAAAGCGGGTCGAATACAGGTCGATCTTACGAGTTAGACCTATTTGAACACTTCTAGATGCCCGTGACCATGTGATAATAAAATATTCATATTATATATGTTAGTAACTAAATATAAAATTAGTTATCTTAATTTATAATTACAATTTATAATTAATGGAATATTTTAACTCCATCAATAAAATAAAAAAATGTGGATAAAGTAAGTATTTTAATGCCCTACATTAATGCATATATTCTACTGAATTTTATCATTTCATGTATAAATATAATAATAACATAACTAATATATATAGCTAATTAATATTATAAAAAAGTAAGGATTCGCCGTTGCATATACTTATAAAATAATAAAAGTATAAATCATAAAAGTATCAATTACTTATAAAATAATGCCAAATTGAGTGAGATAAAAAAATGATTCAATAACGCTGAACATAAGAGAATGAGAGTTGTATTTCACATTTTACTAAAAAGATTAGAGAAGGACTTATTATATATATTCATTAGGGAAACTAAAATTTCTCCAAAATAAAGAGAGAAATGAGTGAAGACTATATATATATATATATGATCAAATTGGGTTTTTTTTTAAAAAAATTCTTATCTAATGAAAGAGAGATCCAAAATGTGTGATTCCACAAAAATAAAAATATCTAAATTTTTTCATAGATATTAATCAAGTGGATTGAAAAATGTTTAGAATTTGAAAGCTTATAGATGAGTTTTTTTATTATTGATGAATTTAACGGTTTAACACAATGTTTTAAAAACTGACCCGGAGTTATTTGTTCGACCGATTTGAACCGGGTTCAACCGGATTCGATCAGATTCATCCGTTCGATCGTTCCGGGTCGTTCACATATCGAACCTTTCAATTTTAGATAATTGAACCGGATTGAATCGATGTCTATAATGGGCCGGCCCATCAAATTTTCCATATTAAAAAAAAATATATATATAAAAAGAAAAAAAATAAAAACGAAAGAAAGAATTGCCATGAAAAATTATTTATTTTTCTTTTTTATAGTCAAAGTTTTATAATGCGAATTATGGTTATTAAAAGAGGAATCAATTGATCGACTTATTGAATTACTAAATGCAATTATAATTTTCTAGCAACAACAATATATAAATTGCGACATGGTTAGTTTCGCTAATTATGTATGTTTTATATGAAAATTTCAATTAAGAAAAAAAAAACGAAACACAATTAGTAAAAAGAAAAAGATAAAATCCATATAGATGTAATCAAATTAGGATTCTACAATGCAAAAATAAAAAAAAAATTGGACGGATGGAATAAAAAATTCAAGTAATTAATGAGTCGATCAATTTTGCATGTCCTGGAGGTCCCAATTTTGCATGTGCTTTTTTTAGTTAGCTATACTGAAAAAAAAATTAAATTTGATTGCAGTTGTCAATCAGCTCTTCTAATTTTCTCTTGAACATGACCAATCATGTTAGAAGAATCTGAACCGTTCAATAAAATTGGATGGATGGAATAAAAATTTCAAGTAATTAATGAGTTGACCACTTGTTAAATTTTATTGACTGGTCAACTCATTAATGACTTGAATTTTTAATCTCATCCGTCCAATTTTATTGAACGGTTCAGATTCTTCTAACAGGACTGGTTATGTTTAAGGAAAAATTAGAGGAGTCGGATCCTAGTCAATGTAGTAGATGGGCAGCATCTTACGGTGGCGTAAAGGCTGGAGTCTAGCTATTCAAGCCATACAATGGAAGAGGGGTGCAGTTTTCCATAGGGGTGTAAGAAAACCGGACCCAACCGAAACCGGAAAAATTTGCCCCGAACCGACTCAAACTGTAACTTTCCAGTTCAGTCCAGTTCTATCCCACTAGAACTGGAAATTTTTGGTTCGGTTCAAGTCTCTCAAATATGAAACCCGTAAACCGAACCGTAGAACCGTTTGAACAGGAAATTTATATACATATATATATATCAATGTTTAGTTTTGTCTCAGTGGATAAAATTTTAATTGACTTTCTAAAGAGAAGGGGTTTGAATCCCCTTCCCCTCAAAATCTTTTTTTTTAGTTTTTTACATTCATTTCTCATTCAAACTCAAAGTCTTGACCTAACTTCTTTTTCTTCATCCCTCCTAGTCTCCGCCGTCGTCTCACCTCACCTAGGTTCTTCTTCATCCCTCACTGTCTTCATCCCTCTTAGTCTCCGCCGTCGTCTCACCTCCGTCGAAAATTGTCACCTCACCTCGCCTCCGTCACCTCATCTCGTTGTTTTCATTCTTCGCCATCCCTTGTCTCCGTCGTCACCTCGCCTCTGTTGTCGCCTCACCTCCGTCATCCCTCGTCTCCGTCGTCGTCTTGGTTGTCACCTCGTCTCCTCCGCCACCACAACAACAAACCCACGATGACCACCAACAGTGAATCCATCAATGTAAGCCACTAGGAAAATTAATTTTGATGGTGATTTACTTGTCTCTAGTGTGCTATTTTATGGAAAAAGAAGAAGAAGCAAATCTCAGTTGTTATTTTTGCGAGATTATTTTTATGCTATACCATGAAAGTACTACAATTTTGACTAGGTTCAGTAAACATCAAAAAAATCTAGACCACTGCTTTCTCCAATTTTGTTCACTGAAATTTCTAACTAATAAATGCAATCCCAACTCCAAGCATTTGTACCACGTTTCATTTAATCTCGACATCCTTTTTATACCCATTCCATAGCTAGCATCAATTAAGCATCACAGTGGTATCATAGACCTTGTGCTTGTGTTTGATGTGGTTGTTTTTTTTTTTTTTATAGATGATGGAGTCGGGGTCTCCTATAATTGGAAGTGGAAGTGCACAACTACAACCTGAGACTTCATCTATACAATAAAGGGAGATACCACCGCAACCAACCGTGGGGGGCAGTCGAAGTGCAAGGAAGTCAAGAGCCATAAGAAATCGAGCCAAAGAAAAGAAAAAAAAAGTCATTAGTGTGGGATTATGTTGCGAAGTTTACGACTCGTAATAATGAGCTAAAGGTACGATGTATTTTTTGCAAAAAAGCTGAGTATAAGTATGATCCTGATAATTTGGGCACATTTGCAATTAGGAAACACTTTTTTAAATGTGAGAAATGACCATTTTTGAAATCAAAGAAACTCCAGAGTGATGTGTCAAAGGGTCAAACTCAGTTATATTTTAATCCGAGTAAGGAGACTGGGTTAACTGCATGAAAATTGGACCAGAACATATGTAGGAAAATATTGACATACATGATTATTGTTGATGAAAAGCCTTTTAAAATGGTTGAGGGGCTAGGTTTTAAGCACTTTTATTTTGTACTGCAATCGAAGTTTGTAATACCTTCACGAGTTACTGTAGCGAAGGATTGTTATGAGATGTTTAGGGAGGAAAGATTGAAGCTGAAAAGTAGTATATCATTTAACTGTAGGAAGGTCTGTCATACTATAGACACATGGACTTCCAATCAAAAGATTAATTATATGTTCCTCACTACTCATTATATTGACTCTAATTAGAAAGTGCAAAAAAGAATTATAAATTTCTGTCCAATTTCTAGTCATAAAGGTGAGGTCATTGGTAAATTGATTGAGAAATGTTTGTTGGAGTGGGGTATTGATAAGGTTATGACTGTAACTGTTGATAATGCTAGTTCGAATGATGTTGCGGTGGGGTATTTGAAAAAAAGAGTTAATCATTGGAAGGGTAGTGTTTTGAATGGGGAGTTTCTACATATGAGGTGTGTTGCACATATAATGAATCTAGTGGTTAGTGATGGGCTAAAACTTGCTACTCCTTCAATTATTCGAGTCCGAAATACAGTTAGATACTTGAGGCAATCTCCGCAGAGATATGAAAAATTCAAAGCATGTGTTGTGGAAGAAAGGATAGGTAGTGAAGCTTTGTTGTGTCTTGATGTGTGCACCCAATGGAACTCGACTTACTTGATGTTAGAAACAACCTTAAAACTACAATCTGCTTTTGATAGATATGCGTGGTTGGATTCTAATTTTTCAAGTGAAGTTGGTCATGATGAAGAACTTGATTGTAGAAAGGGGATTCCTAAGGAAATTCCAGTTCGGTCCGGTTCTGGCATACCAGAACCGAAATTTTCTGGTTCGGGTCTGGTTCTGACATACCAGAACTGGAATTTTCCAGTTTGGCCCGGTTCTAACCCTAGAACCAGACCGAACTGGCCCGTTTTAACCCCTAGTTTTCTAGGTTTTGATGTATTATTATTCTTTCTTGGATGGCAAAACCAAACCTGGACATTCCCAGAGACATAACTTCTGTATTTTGGCTTGATAATGGTCATGACAAAGTGACAGAGATACAAAAACATAATAAAAGATTGAGGTGACTGTTTTCATGTTTTATTACAAGGCATTAAATTAGGCTAAGGCTTAGTCGACCATATTTATGACTACTTCTCTAAGAGACTTGAATTATTTTCCCGCGCTCTATCAAAAAAGGAGCCCTTGGTAAACACTCGGGCTGGTTTTTAGTTGGGCTTCTAATATAATACATGGAAAGAGGACAAGGGTAGGATGGTCATTATACGACCCTTTGTGATACGATCCCAAGATGTATCACGCGATTATATGGACAAAAGCGTCAAGACATGATGAAAAAGATGGAGTCCGATCAGGGATCACAAAGGCTTGATGGAAACCTCTATGTGTTATGTTTATTGTGTCCAAATTTGAGGACGTTTGGACGAGTGGATCATTTAAAAGATCAAGCCAACATTTTCGTTGACAGTAGCTGTCGCACCCCTTTTTTGGATTTAATTGCGCGACGCGAGATTTGGGACGAGATGTGAGATGAAATCAGGCTCATCTCACATAATGCATTGAAGTCGCCACCCTAATTTTGTTTATAAGGTTTAGGGAACCTATCGTTTAAGCACATGGCAGAAAACAAAATAAAAAGCTAAGGCAAAAGGGTCTAAACCCGAGAACAGTGATTCGGGGTCGATTTATGGACTCGGGAAGGTGTTAGGTACCCGAGTCACATCCTAAAAAGGTTACCGGATAAACGAGGTGTTCAAATCATGCTTGAAAAATAAAAGTCCTAATTTATGTGATCATGCCCAACAGATGAATTTAATCCTAACATTTCTAAATAATCATGCATACGGTTATGTAAAAAACTTTAAAATAAATAAAAGGAAGACGACTTGTACTTGTTGGAAAGTCACGTGGGGGTTTACCCTGCAAAATGACATTATTAGTGTGAGGAATAAATAATAAAAAAAACAGATAACTATTTAACAAATTATTGCATACTAGATAATTTTAACGATTTAAAATCAAGCAAAAATAATTATTTAAAATTTGAAACCGAAAATGCCAATACGTAGAGTAAAATAAAATGAAATTATTAGTATATAGTAAGTGGCGAAAAGTTTGCCGTATAGTTCGATAAAAAAATTCGCTCGTAAGCGATAAAAGTTCGAATGTAAAAAATGCTAAAAATAAGAATTGAGCGAAACGCAAAGAGATAGCGCGAGTTAGAAAAATAATAAAAAATAAGTAGATAATGAGTGAAATTCTTCGACCATTGGTTCCAAGAATTTTACTCAGAACCGATATGAGTTCGAACGGAAAAAGTGATAAAAATGTGAAAAAGTTATGAGATAAAATTTAAATGACATTAAGCGTAAAATAAACATCAGTTGGACGAAAATAAACTGACATAATTTTTAGCAAGTTGATGCTTGAAATGAGAAAATATTTGATGATGAAAAATTAAAAGTCAAAAATCGGGTAGCAACAGTTGCCCCCTCTTTACTGTCTTATCAAAAAATGAGGTGTAACCAAGATTTTTTGATGAGTAGTAAAGATGGTTGCTCCCGTGTCAACGATGGTTTTGAAAATGTGAAATGTAAATACAAACTTATCTGGGAGGGCGCGTTTGGAGAATTTTGACTTGGGCGAGGGTAGTACTCATAGTCCCTGTGTTGATGCTGAAAGTAGATTGCTGAAATGTAAACTTGAGATCCGAACGGGGATACCGCAATTGTCGGACCTCTACGCAGGAAATGAAACTTGACATCTGAACGGGGACACCGCAATTCTCAAGCGTCGATGTAGAAAATGTAAACTTCAGCTCCGTCGAGGGTCGTACTCGTTGGCCGTCGCTGATTGATGCAGAAAATAAAACTTCAGCTACGTCGAGGGTCGTACTCGTAGGCCGTCGCTGATTGATGTAGAAAATTAAACTTCAGCTCCGTCAAGGGTAATACTCGTAGGCCGTCGCTGATTGATGCAGAAAATTAGACTTCAGCTCTGTCGAGGGTCGTACTCATAGGCCGTCGCTGATTGATGCAAAAAATTAAACTCCAGCTCCGTCGAGGGTCTACTCGTAGGGCGTCGCTGATTGATGCTGAAAATTAGACTTCAGCTCCGTCGAGGGTCGTACTCGTAGGCCGTCGCTGATTGATGCTTGTGTGTTGTCTGATGCTGATGTAGTTCTGATTCAACTATGCAAATTTAAATGTTTGAAAAATGACGTGCTGTGGGGACGTGACCTTCACAACGTTTGAGAAGACAAGATGTGAGGGACGTGACCTTTCACACCTTTTAAAAGACAAGTTGTGGGGATGTGACCAATCACAACGTTAAAAAGACATGTTGTGGGGACATGACCGCTTACAACATTTAAAAGACATGATGTGAGGGACGTGACCTTTCACACTTTTTAAAAGACATGTTGTGGGGATGTGACCTTCACAACATTAAAAAAGATAAGATATGAGGGACGTGACCTTTCACACTTTTTTAAAAGACATGTTGTGGGGACGTGACCTTTACAACATTAAAAAAGATATGATGTGAGGGACGTGACCGCTCACAACATAAAAAAAAATATATGTACTAAAGTCGCTCTGGGAGGAGATAAATTGCAGATTTATAAATGAGGATTAGAACGTACCTTTGCTCAGATGTTGGTTGATTGTTACGTACCTTTGCTTGGAATGTTGGGGAAACGTTGATCTTCTTGGATATTTTGAGGAAGGATGTCTCTAATAGTGAGGGAGGTCTCTGATAGCGAGGGTCTCTGATAGTGAGGAGGTCTCTGATATCGAGGAGGATCTGGATGTGGACGACCACGTCGTCGTACAACACGACTGGAAGTGAGTGACCACGTCACTACATAACACGACAGCAAAGTGGACAACTACGTCGTCGCACCAACACGGGTGGAAGTGAGTGACCACGTCACTACACAACATGACTGCAAATTGGACGATCACATCGTCGCACCAACATGGGTGGAAGTGAGTGACCACGTCAGTACACAACATGACTGCAAAGTGGACGGCCACGTCGTCGCACCAACACGGGTGGAAGTGAGTGACCACGTCACTACACAACACGATTGGATGGGAGTGACCACGCCACTACATGATAACAATCGAGATAGTCCTAACGGTCCTACTGCACAAACGGTTCTTATCGGAACGGATCCCCCGACGTCATCCCATCCTAGGGACCCACAAGGTTATCGCTCCCGGCAGCCCCATCTGACATCGCCCGTGACGTCATCCACTGATATCGCCTGTGACGTCATCATCAAACGGCGCCCTCTTTGATATCGCCAGGTATCGCTGTCCAGATCTATAAATACCCCACCATTTTTCACAATCAGGGTAAGGTCAAGCTCACCTAGAGAAACCTCTACTACTCTTAAAACCCGAATTAACTTAAGCATCGAAGTGTCTACGCTGGAGCTCCCCCTCCGGCACCTTGCAGGTACACCCGCCGCCACTCACCACCGTTCCGATTGCTCACGACGCAGAATCTCACAAGACTGACATTGAATCTTATCAAATGGTGCTTTCATTGAGAGCTTTGGTATATTAAGTGAGCGTCCTTAATAGCCAAGCTCCGTTTAGTCGGAAGATTGGAACGGTCATGATCACAGGATCGGAGTCGATCCGATCATCAACCTCTAATATCCCTTTCCACATCCGCAGGCGGCTTTTTCCCTTTGCTACTGCTGATCTCTC
The DNA here is from genome assembly GCA_963691705.1 of Viola odorata. Taxonomy (NCBI): domain Eukaryota; kingdom Viridiplantae; phylum Streptophyta; class Magnoliopsida; order Malpighiales; family Violaceae; genus Viola; species Viola odorata. Next base: position 35,717,053 of record OY829542.1, read on the forward strand.
TATGACGACACAACCAATTATTTCAGGACCTCTGGACCATTCGGCTGGAATTGCTGGAGGAGTGGTCTCCTCGCAAACAGACATTTTGTCATCCCAGATGGCGGGATCCGACTTCTCCACTCCTCTTTCGAGAGAATATACACTCAACCGTGAACATCCTTTTGCAATGGAAATAGCGACCCTTCGTTCTAGGCTGGAATATTTGACTGAAATGGCCGCAAGAGGTACTCCCGGTGCTTGTAGATCTGGTCACCCTCCTCGTATCATGTTTACTCCATCTATTGTCGCTGATCGACCCGTGTCACCGTTGTTTTCAGAAAACCTCCAGATGCCTTTACTTGATGGAAATCCTCTGAGTAGTGCTGGGCAGCTTGCTCAAGGAAGAATAGAGGCTTATGTACCGCAAAGGCCGCAAGGTCTCCTCCTACAAGGAGACAGGCAACTTGAGGGGGTTAGGAACCGGTGGGACGGAAGAAGGGAAGGAGTCCACAGAAGTTTGTCTCCTGAATACAGTGACAGGTCCAGTAGCCAGAGGTATCGAAGTCGTTCGCGCAGGAGTCGCAGTCGATCTCCTAGGCGACATCTTACTCCAGAACCGCGAGATAGAGGGCGTCAAGCTGACATGTCTCGCCCGCGTCAAGCGCGTGAAATTCTTGATGATACATCGGGCCACCCATTTAGCCGTCGCATAAGGCGTCACCGAGTCAGTCGACGTGTAAAGCTTCCCACTGACACTTATGATGGTACGAAAGATCCCATCTCACATATCAATAAAGTGAAAGATTTTGTTCAGTTTCAGACCCACAGCGATGCGGCACTATGCCAAATATTTGTTATGACGCTATCAGGCGTTGCACGTCTCTGGTTTGAAGGTCTCCCTGGTGGATCCATTAGTAACTTCTCACAGTTAGAATCTAAATTTCGGAGCAGATTTAGCACCGCAATTCCAATCAGAAAATTTGCCGCCGCGTTATTTGACATACAGCGAATGCCTCAAGAATCCTTGAAGGATTTTCTCAGCCGCTTCGATCTGGAAATGTCCTTAACGCCAGGCGTTACTATCGATTTTGCTATAGAAGCTCTGAAAAGAAATTGCCGTTATGGGAAGCTGAAAGATGCACTTATGGTGGACCCCCTAGTGACTTTAGACGCGTTGAGACTTAAAGCCCACAATTACGCGAAAATGGAAGAAGAAAATAGAGATCGAACATACAGTCTGCCGCAGGGGGCATCTCAAATCACCGCTGCTCCTACGAAGCCTCTACCCAATGACCATTTTATCGATGATTACGCTAGGCGGAAGGATCATATCCCCAAGACCTCTGACAGACAAAGGGGCAATTTTCTGAAGGGAAAAACCAGTGGCTCCCCCACTCGGCGGCGCGGGGATTCTTATAAAAATCGAACGTACGACCCAGATTTTCCTTCCCTCAATGTGCCAAGGGCCGAAATTTTAGCGATAGCGGAACAACGAAACCTTCCCATCCGCTACCCCGCGCCTGTAAAACCAGGAGTGTTTTTAGGGAGAAGAGAAAATGCTTATTGTAAATTCTACAAAGCCAGGGGCCATTCCACAGAGGCGTGTAGAGACTTAAAAGCGGCGATAGAATGATTGGTTGAAGAAGGATATTTGGGAGAATTCGCCACCCAGATAAGAGAAGACGCTCGCAATAATCTCAGGAAAAGGACGACGGATGAACGACCCGTTCCTCCTCACGACCCGCAAAAGGATAATATTCCCGGAGGGAAAGATAGGGAAGCTCTTACGGTTGATGACGAGTATATCCCCATGATTAATATCATTGCGGGAGGAACTCCCTATATGAACGAGTCAGAGCAGCTGACGTTCCCGAAAGGAGACAAACGCGCACGAGATGGCACGATGAAAAAAGGAGATGCGATAGGCATTTTAGATCGAATGGTATTGTCCTTTTCTGAAGAAGATGAGAAAGTCGTCGTCTACCCACACAATGATGCTTTGGTAGTTACGCCCGTCATCGCTAGCCATGGAATCAGAAGAACTCTCATTGATAATGGGAGTGCGGTGAATCTCTTTTCGCTGGAAGCCTACAACCTCATGAAACGCCCTACTAATGAGCTAACACCTAGTAAACGGCCTATAGTCTGCGTTGATGGAGTTCCAATCCCTGTTACGGGGGTGATTACCCTGTCTATATATTTTCGAGAAGACACCTACAAGCGATCAGAGAACTTGTTATTCCTTGTCGTGGATCTGAATTTGCCCTACAATGTCGTACTCGGACGACCTTTCCTTAACCGCTTTGGCGCAGTGATATCTCAGAAGCATCTGAAGATGAAGTACCCCTCCTGGGATGGGGTGGTAACCATAAAGGGTGATAAAAAACAAGCAGCTGAATGCTATTCGCTCATGACCCAAAGAAGCTGCGATAGTTACGTGTGTATAGCGGCTGACCCCTATGAACAAAGTGATGAAAAGCGTGCCCAACCTCTGGACAAGATGGTGCCCGTTCCAACGATCGGAATAGAGGAGGCAAGTTTCCTGATTAGTGAAAAACTTAGCCCAGTGGAAAACCTCCAACTGGCCCGGCTACTGAACAAATGCCAAGGAGACTTCACGTGGAAACCCGTGGATATGCTAGGAATATCGCGTGAAATAGCCGAACATCGGCTCAATGTGGACCCAGAGGCCAGGCCAGTACAGCAAAAGCGGCGAGCGTTCTCTAATGAAAAGGCGTTGGCCGTGGATAAAGAGGTAGCGAAGCTCCTCGATGCAGGATTCATTCGTGAAGTTCAATATCCCACCTGGCTAGCGAACCCCGTTCTTGTTCCTAAGCCCAATGGGGATTGGCGCATGTGCATCGACTTTACTGACTTAAATGATGCCTGCCCTAAAGATTGTTACCCGCTTCCTCGAATAGATCAGTTGGTTGATCAGACTGCTGGATACGCTTATTTAAGCTCACTGGATGCCAACTCCGGATACAATCAAATTCCCATGGCCCGGGAAGATGAAGAAAAGACTGCGTTTCTCACTCCAAAGGCCACATACTGTTACACGGCGATGCCGTTCGGATTGAAAAATGCCGGGGCAACGTTCCAACGAATGGCCAACAAAATATTTGAAGAACAAATTGGGAGGAACGTAGAGGCGTACGTCGATGATATATTAGTAAAAAGTACGAGTTTTCAGGATCACCTACGAGACTTAAAGGAAGTCTTTGATGTAATGAAAAGGTATCGCATGAAGCTGAATCCCCGAAAATGCATGTTCGCATTCCAAACGGGAAAATTCTTAGGCTACGTCGTTAGCCAAAAGGGTATTCTGCCTAACCCTTTGAAGATCAAAGCGATACAAGACATGATATCGCCCAGGACCGTCAAAGAAGTACAAAGACTCACAGGGCGAGTCATCGCCCTTGGACGATTCATTTCTAAGCAAGGAGAGAAGTGTCTCCCTTTTTTCAAAATTATACGGAAAAAAGCTTCGTTCGGGTGGACCCCTGACTGTGAGGAAGCATTTATCGGCCTGAAAGATTATCTATCGTCTGATTTATTATTGACAAGGCCCGAGGCAGGCGATACCTTATATTTGTATCTTGGCGCTGCAGACGAAGTGGTCAGTGCCGTCCTTGTTCGCGACGACAACCACTCTCATCGCCCAGTCTATTTTGTGAGCCACGTTCTTAAAGATGCGGAATTGCGGTACGCCCGAATCGAAAAGATAGCGTTCGCTCTTATACAAGCCACCCGCAAAATGAACCGATACTTTCAGTCTTATTCCATCATCGTACTCACAGACCAGCCTTTAAAAAGGATCTTTCGAAAGCCTGAATTTTCCGGAAGGATGTTGATCTGGGCACTCGAATTGGAACAGTATGGATTGAGGTATCAGTCTAGACCGTCTGTAAAGGCTCAGATCCTGGCTGATTTCATAGCGGAATGCACCTTTACAGAGGATCCTTTAGAAGGCGTACCTGAAGTGGAATGGGGCGATATGGATCTCCCATTCCCGGAAACCTATACGGATCTCTGGATCGTCCATGTAGATGGGGCTAAAAACCAAGAGCTGGCTGGAGCTGGAATCTTTATAAATGGGCCGCATGATATGCAAATACGATACGCCATCCGAATCCTACAGCCGTTATCTAATAACGCGGCAGAGTATGAGGTGTTGCTAGCCGGGCTTAGAATTGGAAAGGAGCTTTCTTCTAAAGGAAGGCATGATACTGGAAGAACAGGAGACCTGCGTCTAAAAATCTATGGTGATTCCAAGTTAATAATGGACCAGGTCTTGGGGCACTCTCAGGCCCGAGAACCCATCATGATTCAATATCTCGCCAAAGTGAAGCGGGAACTGTTGGAAATAAAGAAAGAGGGCATGCAAGTCAGCTTTGAGCATATTCCCCGGGAGGAAAACGCTGAAGCAGACAACCTAGCGAAATTGGCCGCAAACCCGGAAGCGTTCATACCCAAGGACATATATTATCGTGAGCTATCGGTACCATCCTTCATGGAGGAGTAAGCATCTTTATGTGTGGAGGAACGTGATAGCGACTGGCGAATTCCCGTAATCAAATACTTGAAACACGAGGAACTGCCTGAGGATACCGTTGAAAAGAAGAAGGTACTGAAACAGGCAGCCCGTTGTACGTACTATGACGGGGATTTGGTTCGGAGATGTTTCTCTCACCCTGCCGCCAAATGTATAACTGGGCAAGAGGGTCTTCACACCTTGCGCGAAATCCATGAAGGAGTGTGTGGTATGCACGTGTCAGGCGATACCCTGGCGGCACAAGTCTTCCGGTCCGGATTCTATTGGCCCACCATTCGAAGAGATTGCCACAATTATGTGCAAGCTTGCCCTAAGTGCCAGGAGTTTGCTAAAATTCCTCGGCGACCTGCCACCGAAATATCTGAAATTATCGCCCCTTGTCCTTTCGCCAAATGGGGGATCGATATCTTAGGTCCATTCCCAAAGGCAAGGTCCCAACTGAAATTTGTGATAGTGGCGGTAGACTATTTCACTAAGTGGGCAGAGGCTGAAGCGGTCGCCACAATCACGGCAGAAAAAACTTGGCGTTTCTTTAAACATCAAGTTATCATGAGATTTGGCGTACCCCGTGTCCTCGTCAGCGACAATGGGACGCAGTTCACCAGCCAATTCTTTCAAGACCAATGCTCAGAATTCAGAATCGAGCAACGTTTTTCCTCCGTAGCTCACCCGCAAACTAATGGGCAAGCGGAAGTGACCAATCGGAGCATCCTCAGCGGTATTAAGAAAAATCTAGAAGGGTCTAAAAAGAAATGGGCTGATGAGCTACCATACGTGATGTGGGCATACCACATGACCGTTAAGACTAGTACCGGGGAGACGCCCTTCGCGTTGGCCTTCGGGACCGAAGCCGTCACACCAGTAGAAATTGGAACCATGAGCCTACGGGTGGCCCACTTTCATGAGGAACTAAATGAGGAAAGGTTACGAGCTAACCTGGATGCATTACCAGAAGTCCGAGAAGAAATCCTTTTGAAAACACAACATTAAAAACGAAAGATGGCCTGATATCATAACAGGCGCATTAAAGAGCGATTGCTGAAAGCTGGTGACCTGGTGCTTAGAGACAAGCGAGCGGCAGGACAACGAATGGGGAAACTCAGTACGAACTGGGAAGGACCATATCGTGTCACCCACGTTGTCGGGAAAGGAGCCTATCGTCTGGAGACACTCGATGGTACACCCCTATCCAACTCTTGGAATATCGCTCGCTTGAAACTATATTATGCTAGAATTTAATTTTATCTGCACCTTTGATTTATGCCGACCCTAACCATGACTAACGCTCGATGAGAGAGCTTTCGTGGGATGTTGTGGTTGCTCTTGTGCAGATAAAAAGGGGGTATCTTGGGGAAGTGAAAAGTCCTATCCTTGTGATGGCCGGTCTTGATCAGATGGCCCATTAAGTGAGGGCACTACCCAACATACCTTGAATAACGTCAGATTGAAAGATCCTAGACGCCCCCGGGGGTGAAAAGTCCTACCCTTGTGATGACCGATCTTGATCAGACGGCTCATTAAGTGAGGGCACCACCTGGTATCTTTGGGAGTGAAAAATCTTTTCCTTGTACGGACCGTTCTCGTGGAGACGACCTATCAAGAAAAGACACGCCCCAAAAAATAGAAACTCCGTCTAGAAACAAGACTCCTATCTTAACGGCTGGGCTGCTGCAGCCAGGCCATTAAGGAAGGACACGGTTCTAGACACGAGGGCAACGCCCAAAAGTGAAAATTCCCTAGCCTTGTGATAGCCGTCCCGATCCGACAGCTGACTAAGACGAGGCACTTAAGGGCCGATCGTGAAAATAGGGAAACGTGGAGAATCGTGAAATCCCGGCTAGTAACCAGATGCGTAATCCCTGGTGAAGTATAGAGCTGATAGCGAAAGCGATTCTCCACGGGTTCCAGAGTAACGCCCTATGATGGCAGCGGAAAGGCTCCTACGGGTAATTACTGTCTCTCGTAACATATTTTTGTTACTGATAATTTACAATTAAGAATGCGCAGAATACTTTTCGGATAGCGGAAAGAGCGAGGATCTCATGAGAAGAGATACCATCAGACTCACTGGGAAAGCTAGCCCAAGGCCGAGTTCCGTAATTTTGACAGGAACGCTAAGGGTCTGTTCGGGAAAGAAAGCGCATGGAATAAATATGGCGAAGATAACACCAAAGGAGTTCGCAAACAGACAACTAGACAAAAAGAAAGTCAGCGATAAAGTTGTCCGAACATATCAAAATATTTAAGGGGGGCTACAAACGGTGATGGTCAAAATAATAGCAAAAACTTAATGACGATTGGTCACTAAGGGAAAAGCGATAAAGCCTCAAAACGCATCAACCTTCGGGGTTCCTCCTTTTCCAGCCTGCCGCTTTAGCCTGGCGAAAGCCTTCCTCGTTAATGTGCCCTGATCTTCGTTTAAAGGCGGCAGAGACCTCTTCGGGTTTGTACGCGTCGACCCCGTGGACTTCCTCAAAACAATCAACTAAAGTGATGGCAGTCTGTTCGACATGCCACATGCTCTTATTGGCTGACTCTTCCTCTAGGGCAGCTTTCTCCTTGATCAGAGACGATCTCTCTTTCTCCCAGGATAATTTCTCATTCTCCAAAGCGATGACTTTGGCCTTTTCCGCTGCTAAGGCGGCAGATTGCTCTTTTTCTTGCTCCCGATGAGCCAACAATAAATTTGTTTGCTCCTCCAGCCACTTTTTCTTCTCATCCCGCTCCCGCTCCAATTCCTTCAAAGCGGAGGAGAGGGAAGCGGTTTGACTTCGCACTTCCTCCGCCCAGTAATGGAAAGACATCATGTTGGTAAAAAGAGAAGAGCGTATGGAGTTTTCCCTGTCCACCACAGACCTCAAAAGAAAAGCTGCCCGTTCTGGTGCAGACGCCAATACTTGAGAAGCTAGAAAAGCCGTAACCTCATCGGAGCCGTCACCCCCTAACGCGGTCAAAGCAGTATTCCGGAGATCGAATAATCCAATTTGATGGGTCACCGCAGCGGGCCCACTCAGCGGACCGAGATCTACTACACAATTAAAAGTGGCTCCTCCTTCACCAAAACGGTCCCGGAGGGGGATACGCGAAGGAAGAAAACCCAAGGAAAAGGGAGCACGGACCTGTGACGATGAACCTCCTGAAGCGATATAAACGCCATGAGGCTGATAGCCGGAAAAATCCTGTGAGACATCCTGGTATCCCATATTGGATGGATACACATGAGCAGAATCGCCGAAAGAATGGGGAGAAGCCTCCAAGGTATCGCTAGTGCCCAGATTCCCCAAAAATCCTGAAGGATTCTCTCCCTGAGGAGCGGCCGTCAAGTCAAACCCATCCACAGACCTATTCTCTGCCCCGGTAGTAAAGGAAGAGGGGTTTCCGCCCTCGTCTCCCGAGCGCTGTCTCTTCCTGGAACCGGTCAGCGTATAACTCAACTCCATGTTGTCTGACGGAGGAGCAAAGGTAGCAATAGCGATAGTGTCCTACCAAGAATATAATTCAAAATACAGAAAGAAAAGAAGAAAGAAATTAAACAACAACAGAAATGGAAATGTAGCCTATGACGGCTAGAAAGTACCCTCACCGCAGCAGTGTTGGAAGGAGGCGCTTCTGAAGAGCCTGCCGCGTCCGGAGAAGGTGTGAGAGCGGCAACGCTTCTTGTTTTTCTCTTCTTTTTTCCTTTGGCAATGGCCTTAGAGGCCTGGGAAGAAGAAGAAGTCTGAGCAGGAGGGGCAGCGACGGTCACGAGGGGAATGCCCGAAGGAATGTCGGCCGAAGAGGACACTTGGGCAACGCCCGCGGAAGCAGCCGGAAGTTTGGTGGGATTATCAGTTGCTTCCGTGGAAGCGTCTCTCTCTTTTTCCTCTCTCTCTTGAGCCCTCCTCAAACGTCTCCTTACGCTCTCGGGTTTATAGTTGGGATCCGTCGCTGCGAAAGCACAAAATAACGTCAGCGTTAGTAACAGTAACAGCAAAGAAAGGAGTAACGCAACACTCACATTTAACACAACCACGAATGTCCATTCGACAAGCCACTTGGCGAATGTGAACGCTGATTTCCAGTTCGAGTAATTTGTTTAACCAGCCTTGTTCACGCTGCAGAAGGGTCTCTGGCTGGCTCTAAGCGGTGTCATCCACGTTTTGGTTAAACCCAGATCGCCACCAGGAACAAAGATCTTCAGGAATATCTACCACAAAAAATTCCTTTTTCCAGCCATCAATGGAAGACTCGATATGGAGGAGTTTCCAAGTAAAGGACTTGAGAGAGTCATCGTCGAAGCGGGGCGATATCGTTATCACTCCCCGGCATTTCATCAGCTTAAAAACAGATTTAAGCAGCAGAAAGGAAGGGGAAGTAATCTTTTTGTATTTACAGAGCTCCAAAAAAGCATAAACACAACAATATGCATTTGGAGACAATTGAGCCGGAGACAGATCACCGGCAACAAGCAATTCCTGGACAAAAGGGTCAATGGGAAGGTAAAAACCATAACGGAACATCTGCGCATACATGACCCTACGAGTGCCCGTCAAAACGCTGTTCAAACGTAGAGACTCGGGGGCAACACTGGCCTTATAATCATCAGGGATGATAGCATTATGGGCGGCCAAATGCTCACGAAGAGCGACCTCAGAGGTGATAACATTGGCCGTAATATCCATCCTTTTTTCATCGGCAGATTTCGACTCAGAACGGCGAGTCTTAGCCATGGCAGAATTAAAAAGCTAAAAGACGAAGAAGACGATGGAGAAAGAAAATACCTTTAGAGAAAAGCACTTCGAAGAGCCCTGGATAGTGGGGAGAAAATGAGACGGCTGAAAGAAAATATGGAAAAAAGGATGATAAAAGAAAACGAAAAGAATAAATATTGGGTTTTATAACCCTAATAATTAAACGAAACGACGGATGCCACAGTCGTTGCGTGGAAGCGGCACAAGGAATAGACTCAGGTAATGAGTACAATCCTAGAAAAGCACTACAACGCCTCGATCTAGGCAAAGTTGTCAAGCACGCTAGCTCGTAGCGCCAGAAGAAATGGACACGTGTGTCTGTACAATCGCGAATTTTATTATGAAAGGAGGGCAAGCATTAAATGCTCTGAAAAGCGGGGCACCGTCTCTTGGAAAAAACAAGCATGATATCGCGAGAAAGGAGATAGCGCAAGAAGACATTAATTAAAATGGCAGCATTGAATCAACGCGGAAGGGCGGAATGAAGTTCAAAAAGCAATAAAATGCAAATGTATCGCCGCATAACAGGGCGTTATTACAAGACAAAAGAAATGAATAAACAAAAAGTCTTCAAAATGGAACAATCCCGATCAATCATGGGTCCTTGCAAGCATCGCGGTCATCATCCCTCCGTCCTCCCACAGAAGAAGAAAGATTTCCCTCACTTTCCCTCAAATCCTTCAATCTCTTGGAAGCGTTATCGGCCAACACTGACGGGTTAATGGTTCCCTGGCGATAGAGATTCATAAACTCGGAGAGGCAGATATCCATGGTCTTGTCTATCTTCGAGGGTACTTTGGCCAAATCTGCATCACGAGACGATATTTCTTCGCGAAGGAAGACATTCTTCCTATCAGCCACCACCAATTCCGCCTCTAGAAGGTTTATCTTAGCCTTCCCCTTTGATTTTTCTCAAGCAAGCTCAGCACGACAGTCGTCCAATTCCGCCCGGGTTCGCTCTTGAAGCTGCGATAGCTCCGTCACCTTCATCAAGGCGGTATCCAGTTCCCCTTTTAAATCAAAAGAAGGGGGAACCTTATCCCGCTGATCATCGAAAAAGTAATTCAGCTCACGAAAGCAGGCCAACATGTCGGTCAGAAGACGCGAATGTCGTACGTCAGGAGAATGCCGCAAGAACTCTTCCTTGTCTTTTGAAGAAGCGAACATTTGTCCCACTATCGGGCCCACTGGCTCTTCTCTTGAGGATGGATCCGATATCCCTAAAGCACGAAGACCGTCAGTGCCAAGGGAAGACAAGTTCAACTGATATGCGGCAGGGCCTTGAAAGCCTTGAGGGGACAGATTGGCGATATAAGGGGGACAACAATTTTTCACGGAATTACCAACGCCCGAAATCGAAGAAAGGTACAAAAACTCAGGCTTCTGCGGGAGATGGGTAGGAGGAGCAATCGGATTGGGAACTGGTAAACTCACATTCGGAATAAAGGAGCGAATTGGAGAAGTAGAACCGCCAGACGCCAGAGATGGCCCCATCGCTGCTGAAGCCTCATGAACTTTGGGAGGAATGGTAGAGGACACCTCGGTAACTTCCGTCGTCGGCAAAGGACCCGTAACGCTCGGAGCATTAACCTCCTCGGTGGGAACCCCGTTGACTTCCTCCGCAGAAGGAATCGGCGGGTCAGACTTCTCTTTGCGAACTCTCTTCACGAGACGCTCGGTTTCGGCAGCGATCTCGTCGCTATCATCCTCGGCTGACTCCGCCGCAGGACCATTTTTTCTTGACCTAAGCCTCCTCCGCTGGGCAAGAGTAGCATGACGCAGCTCGGGACCGGCATCCATGCTTCCGCTATCGCTATCGCTGTCGACCTCTTCAACCACAGGGTTATTCGGGGCCGCTCCCTTACCGCGAGGCGGCAGCCAATTCTCCAAAAAATGAGAAGATCGGGTGGAGGCGCTGCGTGTCACTACAGTCTTGTTTCTCCTTCCTCGCGGCGGAATAGGCGGACGGCTGAAGCCTTCGGGGGGAGGAGAAGGAGGTAACGTCTGAAGCGGCACTACGTTCAAAGGTGCGTCGTTTTCTCCGAAGGAGCGTCCCTCAGCGTTACCTGCCGATAAAATGTTTTAAATATAACAAGAAAGTCAGGGCGATAAGGCGATAAAAGAAAAAACTCACCAACGGCACACTCTGACAGAGGCCTGAACCGAGCAAATTCTAGAATACGGAAAGGCCCTTCTATCTCTATTAGAGCGTTAACATTAGATACATCCATACTGGACAACACATCTGGTTTTTGCCAAGCGGCACTAGTGATCACTCGATTGAACCCACCGCGCCAGTACCGAGAGAGTAAGCGAAGGGTGAAGAAGCCGTTTTTCCAGTTGGCCACGTTCTTTTCGAAGCCTTGAAAGTTCCGCCAGAAGAACCGAATGACATCCTCATCCCATCTAGGGGTAATATCTATCAAACAGCCGCGGCACCTTAAGATAAAAAATGTATGAAACAGATCGAGCGATGGAGCGAAAATACGCTTCGTCTCACACGAACGAAGAAAGGCGTAAAGCCCACACCAGGAGGGGGGAGTTATTTGAACGGGATTAAGATCATGATGATTGAGCAGCTTCATCAGAGAAGTATGAAGTGGAAGACGAAACCCGTAGGTAAACACCTTGAAATAAACCAGCCGGAACGTCCCCCACATGGCATCCATAAGCCGGGTATCCTTAAGAGAGATAAAGGGGCGATATCCCGTAGGAAAAGTGATACCATGTTCCTCTAACTCAGCCCTCAAAACTTGATTACAATCAAAGATACTACGAGCTTTCCTAACCTCGGGATCTAAGGGATTCTCGGTGGTTGCAGAGGATGTAGTATAAGACATAATGGACTGGAAAAGTAAAATTACGGCGATAGAAGAACAAAATACCTGGAGCAGAGAACCAGTGAATCGGTCGTCGGCACCGGCAAACAATTGCAGAAAAATCTCTCGGGAAGAAAGAAGCACAGAAGAAAGGAAATACGAAGAGTTTCGAAATATCAGCAGAAAAGTGTTAAAATAGAAGAGCGAATTCCTTTTAAAGGAAAAATCTAAAAAAGGAACAGCCTGTGAAAGTAAAACACGTGCAAAGTGAAAAAGGACGCGTGGACAGTCATCAATGCCTTTTGGAAGAAGACAGTTGCTGACCGAAAACCGAAAAGCGGTTGCGTCCCAGCGAAAGGCTTACTCCCGCGATAATCCTGGAAACACAAAAAAGGAAAGCGGCGGAAGAACGAAAGAAAATAAAAGCTTTATTATTTTAAGAAGCCATGCGGTATCTACAAAAAAAATAGGCGCGCTACGCCCATCTATTCCCCATCAGACCAGGAGATGCCGTAGCAGTAGACCACATCATCCTCATCCTCACCAGCGAAAGGAAAAGATTCTTCAACCTTCTCCCCCACGAGAGCAGATGACTGATCTGACTTCTCCTCAACAGGCGGCGGCATCGTCCCCACAGCCGAGCAGGCAGAAGGAGCCTCTTGAGGTGACTCGCGAGGAGGACAGGATGTTTCCTTCCCCTTCGAAGAAAAAGTAGCCAGAGCGTCATAAAATGATTTAGAAGCCTTCGCAGCCTCCTTCCTCGACTTCTTGCGGCACCGTCGGCGAACGGGCGGCCTCTAGGGGGGCGACGGAGGAGGATCATCCGAATCAGGAGAGGTCGGAGGAGTTGGTGGAGAATCCCGTGCAAACGTATCTAAGAAATGAGAATCGGCCATGAAATTAACACTGGTGGGAAAGAAAAACGACGAGAAGATAAATGATAATGAAGGAAGGAAGATCCCCTTTTAAATAGCCAGGAAACGGGGGAAAAAAGGATCTCTTAATCTTCCAACCCGACTCTTGAGAAAAGACACGTGTACATCCTAAAGTACAAAAGTGGATTTGCAGTCACGCCTGTTGAGATTTTCCCCTGATCTAGGAAAACCGCAAATTTGCCCAATCAGTTGCCAGGGCAACAGCGGCTTGGATTTAATGCAGAGTAGCCAAATAATAAGAACCCAGTGGCTGAACCGTTTTCAGTTGGGCTGAGAATATCTTCATTGGAAAATGACAAAGAGAGCAATAAAGAAGAAGAAGAAGAACAGTCGCAAGACGACATGATAAGAACTGTTTATTCATTATGGCCTAATGGCCGGAAGGTACAGGAACAAAAGGGAAAAGAAAAGGGTACAAAGGGAGCCACCGCTATCAGGCATCAGAGCCAGCGTCCTCAGGCAATTCGGGAAGGTCCCTCAAGGAATCCATGACCAGGAGCAGATCATGGGAAGTGGCTCTTATTCCCTTCAGGCAGCACCCCAGCATATCTTTGCGCTGCTGCAGCATGACGATCACCACTTGGATCCGAGCGATGGAGGCAGACAGTTTCGATACGCTCTCCAAAGGACTGAAATCCTCCAGAGAGGTGGCCCCCAGCCTAGAGTGAAGCGGGGTCAGCATCCCTTATAACTCCAGGATATCCTCAGAAGTCTTGACCAGCATGTTCTCCAGGAATCCGACGTCACCATCATTAAGGTTCTTGAGAGAATGACCCTTGGAAACGAGGAAATTCTTAGTCAGATGATCCATGATGCGTGCTGGAAAAGATGAGGAGAACGTGGGTGGAAAAAACTCCCTGATTTATAGGCTCCAAGAGGGAGGTTTCAGAGGAAAGGACAATGGGGTCCTCAAAAGACGAGCCGACCCGTAACCGCAAGGGATGATGAGCCCGAAGTGGAAGGAAAGGGAAATGTTCGTATACTGTCCGTAATACAGATATCGGCAGGAAGGCGAGACAAGGTCTGGAAAAACGCCGAAAGACACGATATCACGGGTGCCCATCACGTAAAGGCCATATGGCTACCGGTATCCACAGTGTAAGGCCGCGTTGATGTCACAGGTAGCCCTAGATGCGTAAAACTGCGCTGGCATCGCAGGCATCTGGTGGTATAAAGCCGCGCAAATCATAGGCAGCTGATGGCGTAAAGCCGCTTTGATACCGCTGTTTCCTTGAGCGTAAAAGAAAGATTGGGCTCGTGTTGACCTCAGACCTCTGTAAATACGAAAGTTTGCAAGAAGCTCGGAGACCCTGCGAACTTATCACCTCGCGGAAAAAACCTTCATTCAAGATGACAGACATGGACAACCCTTGGTAAACACTCGGGCTCGTTTTCAGTTGGGCTTATGATAACAATCGAGATAGTCCTAACGGTCCTACTGCACAAACGGTTCTTATCGGAACGGATCCCCCTGAGCTCCATAAGGATATCCCTGTATCGCCTAAGGATCAGCGAAGGATTCCTAGGATGGTCGACTTCAGCGGGGGGGGGGGGGGGGGGGGACTCACGCAATTCTATATGCACGGCGTCATCCCATCCTAGGGACCCACAAGGTTATCGCTCCCGGCAGCCCCATCTGACATCGCCCGTGACGTCATCCACTGATATCGCCTGTGACGTCATCATCAAACGGTGCCCTCTTTGATATCGCTAGGTATCGTTGTCCAGATCTATAAATACCCCACCATTTTTCACAATCAGGGTAAGGTCAAGCTCTCCTAGAGAAACCTCTACTACTCTTAAAACCCGAACTAACTTAAGCATCGGAGTGTCTACGCCGGAGCTCCCCCTCCGGCGCCTTGCAGGTACACCCGCCGCCACTCACCACCGTTCCGATTGCTCACGACGCAGAATCTCACAAGACTGACATTGAATCTTATCACTACACAACACGACAGGAAGTGAGTGACCACGTCACTACATGACACGATTGGATGTGGATGACCACGTCGTCGCACAACATGGGTGACCAAGTCATCGCGACACAAAATAAGTTAAGAGTGAAGTGGTAACTTACCTTCATTCGAATGTTGGGTTGGCGAATGAGGGTGTGAACCATCGCACGAAATTGATTGGGGGAGTGGTAACGTGCTCCATTCAGGTTCTTGATGGACGGTGGGGGAAATAGACCGCCACACGAAGTTGATTGGGAGTGGTAACGTACTCCATTTGGATGCTCGGATGGTGGGGGAACGTGATCCGCCGCACAAAGTTTGTTGGGGAGTGGTAACGTGCTCCATTCGGTTACTTTGGATGGATTTGTTGACGGAGATTGATCACAGTATGAGATTCCATTAGAGCATATCTATATCTTGCAAATAGGGAGGAAACAAACACGAAGTAGCAGTGGATGGAAAAAAGGAAGCAATTGATAAATGGGAAAATAATGAGATCAAATCATATATGTTGTATATGAAGGTATTCCCACACTACCCTAAGGTTTGCCCCCAGTATTTTGTCAAGATAAAAATAACTTCCCTATCAAGAGAAGGTTCAACAAATTTAAGAAAGTAAGTTGATAGTTTTTTCTTTTCTAATGAATAGTGCTCATTGATTGGCCGCAGCGAGGGCAAAGGGCACAGGTTCTTTGGTTTTGTTGGTGATGCTTTTCTTCTTTTTGATCACTCGGAGCACCTAGATTCTTGAATCTTCGTTGTGGATGCATTTCTTCTTGATCGTTGGCCAAATAAAAATATTTAGATGGTAAAACAGGAGACAATTCCTCACATACAGAAAAGGCAAAATCAGAGAATACTTTGCAAGGAAACCCCTTATCTCACTCACACAGAGTGCTTTAAACGATTCAACTTGTAACTCTGAATACTTACTATTGAGTCCTGACCAATACCCCAAACATCCAAGCTTATATAAACCAAAAATTTAGGTGCTTCATGACAGAATCATACGAGCTGAAACAGAACAACAATTGTTTTACTTTTCATTCTTTTTGATTCATCGACTGCCTCCTTTTCTTTTTTCTTTTTCCTTTTTTTGTTTACTATACCAACATTTTGGACATGTAGTTTCCTGAATGCTTTCGCTTGCTGAGGCAAAAACATCAAGACATGTGTTGTCTGTTGACACGTAGTTTCTTGAATATTTTCGCTTGATGAGGCAAAAATATCAAGACATATTTTGTCTGTTGACATGTAGTTTCTTGAATATTTTCGCTTGATGAGGTAAAAATATCAAGACATGTTTGGTCCGTTGACACATAGTTTCTTAAATATTTTTGCTTGATGAGGCAAAAATATCAAGACATGTTTTGTCCGTTTGGCTGGTTTTATTTAGAGATAGTTCTTTGGATATTTTCACTTGCTGAGGCAAAAATACCAAAGCATTGCAAGCACCATTTTTATTTTCCTTTCTTTCTTCTTTTTAACAGTTCTCATAAACCAAAGAAGGTTTCAAGAACAACAGAGGTGAATGCTCCACTTGCAAATTCAGGCATTAAGCACCGAAACTTTAGGTTTATAAAAGATTGGATGTTTAAAGAGTACCAGGATCGTACTCTTGCAAATATTGATCATGTTAATCCCATTTATTTGCCCCCGTAGTATGGTATGAAGTCAAAATTTAAGCATTTTTGCATTTTATGTGAGTGAGATGGCAAGGTTTCAAGCAATGGGTTCTCTGATTTTTCCTTAAAAAATAAAATAAAATAATAATAGAACGGAAAATCATGCAAAAGACTCTCTATACTATCTTGGCCCTAGCCACGAAAATCAGTAGTGTCAAAGTTTTTTTTGATCTCCTTCCAATACTGGCCATCAATAATCTTCGAAGATTTCTTTTCCTTCCATGCTCGTTGTGCACCTTACCTCCAGTCAGCCATCTCAATTGAGCACTGCTCATTGTCTTAGGGGAGTATGACAGTTTAGGGGTAGTGTGGATTTTATTCAAGGAATCTTTATTCACAGTCAATAAAGTCAAAAATTCTTAGCAATTTCATATGAAATTTATGAATAAAAAAAAAACAATTGCCCCCAATGCGAGAATGAATGCAGAATGATTGTACAAAAAATTAAAGAGGTAGAGAGGTAAATGGACTTCTCTAATATGTGTAGTAAAAGTACTGAGGTCGGCGCAAGGCGCTGCTGCGGAAATATGAATGTAACCCTCACTTTGACGTTGATGCCCACTGCAATATTCGTATAGGAATGTAGATTGAGATCAGGGCGGGGCACCGCAATGGATGAAAATAGGGGGAACTGAGCCGTCACAATGGATGAAAGTGGGGCGTTTCCAAAAGGTTGCCCCCGGTGTAGAATGCATAATGGACTTCCCTGATACGCGCGGCAGGGCAGTAAGGGCACACAGGATGGTCATTCCTTTATCTCGCTGAGTATTATGCAACATGGTATGATTCGAGTTCCTGCAAAAATAAGGGAGAAACAATGGGTAGAATTGAAAAATGATTTAGGAAAATGGACAACGTAATCAATAGGTTTTAAACTCTCCCTTTTCTAGTGAGGCTTTATGCAGGTACCCCCAGTGTGATTCAGATTCTACCGTGGGTTCATTCACTTGGACTTCAAGGCTCCCTGACGCTTTGTCGATGCCCGCTTGGATGCCTTGGAGGTTGCGGCTCATTTGGATGTTGATGTCATAACGGCTCTACTTGAATACCTCGCCAAAAGCAAGTGCGTGTCCAATCGGATGCGTTGCAAATTCATCCTTATTTGGACATTAAAGCTTACTCTGATGTCCTTAGAAGTAATTGAATCGCTTCTAGAGTTGACCAAATTGCTAGGGAAAGGCGAACTCGAAATCAAACTCGAGATTGGTTGTTTGCAATGCAGAGTGAGGTGGTCTACTTGCAGAAAGACCAGCTTATTTGTAGATGGTCCTTACATTATATAGCAAGAGAGAAGCACCTTTTCTGATTTGTTTTTTTTTTTTTAACTATCCCAGGGCGGGGAGAAGGATCATTCAAGAGCTGATAGGAGGAAGATGACACGATGCAGGCAACCATGGCATGATTCAAGTTCCTTGGTATAGTGAGGCTTATTGGCAAGCACATCATGATTCTGATCGGATGTTGAGACCCATTTATGCTTTGCGGAATTATGTTTGGATGTTGCCGACCATTGAGATTTTGATGGGGGAACAAAAATGAAAGTTCCATTTGGGCGTTGCTGCCTGTAGGAAGGTTGATGCGGAAAGCGAAATCCATTTGGGCATCGCTGTCCCCTGGGATGAAGAATTCATTCGGGCGCTGCTGCCACTGGGATGTTGGTGCTGAACTTGGAATGAAGGCCCTCGGGCGTTGCTGCCCAATGGGATATTGATACTAGACTTGGAATGAAGGATCCCCTCGGACGCTGCTGCCCAATGGGATGTTGGTACTGAATTTGAACTGAAAAAATCCACTCGGGCACTACTGCCCAATGGGATGTTGGTGTTGAAATCTTCATATCCGGACGAGAGTAACACTCGCGGTCCTAGATAAGACAAGCAGAAGGATGTTGATGGCTTTAGTCGGACACCTTGCGGAAATGCATATTGGTGTTCTGGACTTATTGTGACCGATCTTTTCTTAGCTAATTTAATTGCGTGGGTTGCTTCTGGGAATGCATCGATTCAGGCCTGACTTTCGATGTAATCCTCGGGGAAATATATTGCTTCACCTTTTGAAGGGATGGGAAACTCCTTTAATAAGGGTTCGCGACTATTGTGGTGGATCCAGAAAATGAAGTCCATGCACCACATCTCAGGGAATGCTCTTTTGAAGATTTGGCGCTTGAGTTGGGCCTTTGCGTGGATCAACGTCACAATGATAGACTTTGAATGATGCCCATTTAGTACGTGCCCTGATCAAAGTGCAAGGTGGACAAACGAGATGGCTTCTCCGAAGGCTCCCTCATCCGATTTGCTTGCCCCCAGGTATAGAGGATTGAAAATGTGATGCAGTGTCAATGACTTAAGGCCTTCTGATTATGATGAGTTTTGATACCCACGATCTTGTTTGGCTCTGAAGCTTCAACTTGGTGGCACCTTCTTAGGTGATGATCATGACGAGATCAACATGTTATCTTGAGGCTTCTGCTCGTTTGGTCGTCGTTGGACTTTTGCTGGATATTTCTTCTTAGAATCGTGATGGCTGAGGAGATGACAACCCTTTTGAACCACCAGGCTAGTGAGCTTGACTGAGATACAAAAGGAAGCTTTTATTCATTCCCCACAGTGATGATGAAGAGAAGGTCATTCGATCATGGGTGATAGTCACCCCTGAGAAGCTACCCACTCTTGAAAGGATTAATACCCATTCGATCATGATCAACTACTTGGGAAGAGAGACGCTAGTGATTACTTCGGAACAAGATCAAATTTGACACATGAAATATTTGACCATTATTGAATTTGAGTCCGTAGTTTGGAGCATGGCGGGGCGTGAATGTCCTTATGCCACAGAACAAGACTGATTTAAGTATATTGATTGGGACCCTAGGGGAACATCTATTCGTCATGTTTCTATAAGGTCAAGGGTCCCGCTTGTAAAAGGCACCTGGCGACGGTAGTGTCTTGATGGTGGAATTTTTCGAGGAGGCGGATAGAGAGAAAAGCTTCAGCAACTTACACCTCCAAATAGGCTTGTTAGCACGGAATAGGGTTGGTGACTTTGATCCCACATCTTTTGTATTCAAACTGGATAATAGTATTGCTATAAACATAGCCAATCGCAACATTTCGAAGAACGACCATTAAGTTCTTGAGTGGTGTTTTGAGCTTAGGCAGTTTCCTAGATAATCAGATGATAACTCCTTGCTCGGAATTGCATGCGTAGTATTTTCATGTGGATTCAGCCTTTGAAAAAGCTAAATTGCTTCCGGACTTGGTCAGATTGCCAAGGAAAGATGAGTTCATAATGAATCTTGAGACTGGTTGTTTGCAATTACAAGATGTTCTGCAAAGAGGCCAGCTCATCGTAGCGAATGAAGAACCATCTTGAAACCTTTCCCGATTCGCTCCTTGATTGCTCTAGACGAGGAGACATCCTTTGCATTGGGGATGACTGATTGTTGATGATTTGTTCAAGAGGTATGGCTTGAACATAATTTTGAGAGACGACAGAAGATCCTTGGTCAGCTAGAGATTCAGATGGTTATTGGGGAATCCAGTCAATCATTCCTTTACGGGGAGGAGGCTCAAACACTTCAACTTTTGTAGCATGGGATTGCGGATAAAACATGCGAATGCAATCCCATCAAAACATGTGCTTACTAGTTTATTTATTGGAGGATTGATCTTCACCATACAATTATCATGCCTGTACACGGAGAGATCTTGTCTGTGATGATCAAATTCAAAATATGAAAGATTAGATCATGATTGAGTTTTGAATTTATAGTCGGGAGTTGGGTAGGGAGCGAACGTCGTTATCACACGGAATGAGAACGTAGTATGTTGATTGGAGTCCCTGAAGGACATACATCCATCATTGTTATGTTTCTCCACCAAGATGAGGAACCATTTATAAAGGGCACTTGGGGACAGTAATGCCTTGATAGTAAAATTTCTGAGAAGAATCGTTCAGGAGTTGATAGGAGGAGCACTCCTCTGCACCTGCTTCAACGTTGATCTGAAGGTGAGAAGGGGATGGACGAAACGAGCTCTCTGTGGCAAATTATCGCTCCTTATGTCTTGCCCCCCGGTGAAAATGTGCTCGATTATTGACCTTTTCTGGTCGTCATTCACTTGCTTGCCCCCCAGTTTACAAGTCTCATTGTACCTGAAATAAAGAGGGAATTAAACAGTAAGTTGATAACAATACTCCTAACCACACATTTTCGTCTAATATCCTGCGGTGGGGGGTAAAATTGCTGCTCCTACCGCTCCGACAGCATTGAGGCTATCGCCTCTCCCCATGTGACTGACCCTGGGATGGTCGACATCAGCGAGGGGGTCCCACACTCACACACTGTCATGACACAAGGCGTTATCCCATCCCAGGCCAAGCCAAGTGTCTCGAGAAGGGTGTAGATGTTGCCTCGCCTAGGTAACGCCTACCCCATACATATATCTAACGCAACGGTAGCACAATACATCAGCGGGGAACTTTAACCCCCCTGACGGGCACGTCAGCACCCTATGACCGAGATCACTCAGAAATGCTCCATATCTGCCTATAAATACCTCTACCACAAAGGAGGGAGGTAAGCCTAAGATTGCAGCCAAAGCTCTGCTATTTTACACAATCACTACTGACTTAAGCATCGGAGTATTTACGCCGGAGACCCCCTCCGGCGCTGTGCAGGTACATTGGACGCCGTGGACAGTCGACCTCCAGACCCATAATCCTCTGTTACCCTTCAGCGAATAGTCCGAATCTTATCAAATTGGTGCTTTCATTGAGAGCTTTGGTTTTATTAAGTGAGCTTCCTTAATAACCAAGATTTGTTCCCTTAAAATTCCATGGATCATGGATTCCGACTCAGATCCCACACTGTCCCAGTCTTCTAGCCTCCCGCTTTCTACTCATAGGCGACTCTTCACTTTCGCCACCACTGACGCTTCCATCACGGTGCAAGAAGTTCCACCGGGCATGTCAAATCCTTCTTTTGAGCCAGCGATGGGAACATTTGTATCTCAGGCATATACTCCTTTATCTCAGATGCCAGGACCCAGTTACTCTATCCCCCATTCGAGGGCATCTGTGGTAGATGACCTCTCACGAATTCAATATCGGCCCTTCTAGCCCAGTTAGACCAGTTGACGGAATTAGCTGCAGGATTTATGCCTCATGTTTCGGGACCCAGCGTGCCCTCTCATATAGTCTTTACTCCATTTATCGTCACTGACCGACCGCTGTCACCTCGACAACCTAGAGGCCTTCCTTTATCCCTACCTTTGACATGCGCCCCTGACGGAGTCATGCAACCCGTGCATAGACGTGTTGTACCGTCTGAACAGCATAGGAGAGAAGCTCCTGTTACTGAAGGGGAGCGATGGGACGGTGAATATAGAGATCAGTGGGATAATAGGCGGGATGAGATGTTCAGAGACCCATCTCCTAGGCATAGCGAGAGATCGAGTAGCAGAAGATATCGGACTCGAACGCCAAGAAGTCGCAGCCGATCTCCCAGACGGCATCGTGAGTATGATTTTCCAGCTCAAAGGCAGCTTAACGAGTTTTCTCCTCCTCGTCAACCGCAGGGGATTCCTGATGATAACAGTGGTCATCCATTCAGCCACCGCGTGAGACATCACCGGGTCAATCGGCATGTAAAACTTCCTGTGGAGTCATACGATGGCACAAAAGATCCTATTTCTCATCTTAATAAGGTGAAAGATTTTGTACAGTTTCAAACTCACAGTGACGCCGCGTTATGTCAGATCTTTTTAATGACGCTATCTGGTGTGGCGCGTCTTTGGTTCGAGGGACTTCCGGCGGGTTCCGTCGACAATTTCTCCCAACTGGAAGCTAAATTTCGGAGTCGGTTCAGCATGGTTGTTCCTATTAGGAAATCCGCGGCAACGTTATTTGATATTCATCGAAAGCCACAGGAATCCTTGAAGGATTTTCTGAGTCATTTTGATCTTGAGATGTCGCTATCGCCCGGGGTCACCATTGACTTTGTGGTAGAAGCTTTGAAACGTAACTATGGACAGCGGAAAGGCCATATTCCTAGAGCCTCAAATCGGCAGAGGGGTAACTTCTCGAGAGGAAAATTTAGGAATTCCCCTAACACGAGGCAAACGGATCTGCCCAAGGGGCGAATATACGATCCTGACCTTCCTTCCCTCATACTCCCAAGAGCAGAAATTTTAGCGATAGTTCAGCAGGGAAACCTGCCTATCCGTTACCCAGCTCCTCTGAAACCAGGAGTAATTATGGGAGGAAGGGAAAATGCATTCTGAAGGTTCCACAAAGTCAAAGGGCACTCCACAGATGTGTGTAGTGAATTGAAACTAGCGATAGAGCGCTTAGTCGAAGAAGGCTACCTTGGGGAATTTGCCACTAAAGCAAGAGAAGAAATCAGAAACAATCCAGTAGATAAGGCGACTGGTGATAGGCAAGTGCCCCCTTACGCCACGGGGGCCAACGTCGTCCCTATTGGGAGAAATAAGGAATCATTTGTGGTTAACGAGGATGACGTTCCTATGATCAATATTATAGCAGGAGGCACTCCGTATCTCGATGAACCCGTGACACCCGTAGCTGGTGACAAACGAAAGAGAGAAAGCGCATTAGCAAAAAGTGAAGTAATAAACGCTCTAGATTAAATGGTGCTGTCGTTCTCCGAAGAGGATGAGAAAGGCGTTGTCTATCCCCACAACGATGCGTTAGTAGTCACACCCGTCATCGACAATCATGGAGTCAGGAGAACCCTTGTTGACAACGGGAGTGCGGTCAATTTATTCTCACTTGAAGCATACAACCTGATGAAGCGTCCCTACAGTGAGCTAACGCCATGTAAAAAACCAATAATTGGAGTAGACAGGGTCCCAATCCCGGTGGCAGGAGTTATATCATTACCAGTATACTTTAGAGAGGATACGTCCAAACGATCAGAGGAGCTATTGTTCCTGGTTGTAGACCTGTCATTGCCTTACAATGCCATACTCGGGCGGCCATACCTCAACCGCTTTGGAGCCGCAATATCGCAAAAGCACCTAAAGATGAAATACCCTTCGTGGGATGGAGTGGTCTCAGTCAAAGTGGACCAGAAGTTAGCCACCGAGTGCTACTTACTCATGACCCAAAAGAGTTGTGATTGTTACGTATGTGTAGCAGATGATCCCTTTGAGGACAGAGAGGAAAAGCGCACTCAGCCAGTAGACAATATGAGGCCAATTCCCGTTAACGGGGTCGAAGAAGTGAATTTTCTGGTTAGTGAAAAATTGAGCGCGGAAGAAAGTGCACAACTATCCCGGTTATTGAATAAATGTAAAGGAGAATTCGCGTGGAAGCCAGCAGATATGCCTAGAATTTCGTGAGAAACAGTAGAACACCGACTCAAGGTTAACCCTAACGCCAAGCCAGTCCAGCAAAAGCGGTGAGCTTTCTCTCCAGAAAAGATAATAGCCATCAAGAAAGAAATATCAAAACTCATGGATGCTAGCTTCATCCGAGAAGTCCAGTACCCGACATGGCTGGCTAATCCTGTTCTAGTCCCAAAACCTAACAGAGATTGGCGTATGTGCATTGATTTCACTGATTTGAACGATGCCTGTCCCAAAGACTGCTATCCTCTACCCCAAATCGATCAGTTGGTCGACCAAACCGCTTGGTATGCCTATCTAAGCTCATTAGATGCTAACTCGGGATATCACCAAATTCCCATGGCCGTGGAAGACGAAGAAAATAGCGCCTTCATCACGCCAAAGGCCACCTATTGCTACACAATGATGCCGTTTGGATTGAAAAATACCGGGGCAACGTTCCAGGGCATGGCAAATAAAGTTTTTGAGAAGCAGATTGGGGAAAATATGGAGGCCTATGTGGATGATATACTCGTTAAAAGCCGAAGCTTCGAGGACCATGTGACTGATTTGGAAGAAGTTTTCAGCGTGATGAGAGAACATAAGATGAAACTGAACCCCTGAAAATGCATGTTTGCGTTTCAAACAGGCAAATTCTTAGGCTACGTGGTCAGCCTGAAAGGCATCTAGCCTAACCCTTCGAAAGTTAAGGTGATTCAGGACATGATATCTCCACGAACCGTCAAAGAAGTGCAAAAGCTCACGAGACGTGTCATTGCGTTAGGGCAGGTTATCTCCAAACAAGGTGAAAGGTGCCTACCCTTCTTTAAAGTCATCCGCAAGAGAGCCCCCTTTGGATGGTCGGAAGAATGTGAAGAAGCGTTTGCCGGTATAAAAGCCTACCTCTCGTCTAACCTAGTGTTGACAAGACCTAAGCCTAGCGACACCTTATATTTGTATATGGGTGTCGCCGACGAGGTGGTCAGTGCCGTCCTTGTACGAAGCGATGGACATATTCATCGCCCCGTATTCTTTGTCAGTCACATACTGAAGGATGCCAAATTACGGTACACTCACATTGAGAAAGTAGCGCTTGCCCTCATACAGGCAACGCGGAAGATGGATCGGTACTTTCAAGCTCATGTTGTCGTAGTACTCACTAATCAACCATTAGGGAAAATTTTCAGGAAACCCGAGTCTTCGAGAAGAATGCTGATTTGGGCAATCGAACTTGAACAATATGGGTTGCAATATAAGGCCCGACCATCCATCAAAACTCAAGCGTTAGCAGACTTTATAGCGGAATGCACATTTACACAAGGGCCATTGGTAGACCCACTGGCAGGAGAAATAGAGGACTTAGATCTCCCGTCCCCAGACACTTACAGTGACACATGGATCATCAACGTGGACGGAGCCAAAAATCAAGATTTAGCTGGTGTTGGAATTTTCATGGTTGGACCTGACGACATACAGATACACTATACCATCAGAATTTTGCAGCCGTTGTCCAATAATGCGGCCGAGTACGAAGCGTTGCTGGCCGGACTCAGAATAGGCAACAACTTCTTCATTGAAGCTACGTGTGATGAGGGAACAATGCGCGATTCGCAGCTAAAGATACGGGGGGACTCCAAATTGATAATAGACCAAGTCTTAGGAAATTCCCAAGCTCGAGAACCCATCATGATCCAATACTTTGCAAAGGTAAAGTGTGAGCTAACGGAGGCACATGGAAAAGGCATTCAAGTCTGCTTCGAGCACATTCCTCGAGAAGATATTAGTGAGGCTGATAATCTTGCTAAAATGGTAGCTAACCCGGCAACCTCCATACCCAAAGACGTACACTACAGTGAGATACGAGTACCCTCTTTCATGGAAGAACAAGTGTCTCTTTGTGTGGAAGAGGCAGAAAGGGATTGGAGAATTCCCGTTGTAAAATATTTGAAACACGATGAGCTGCCAGTAGATAGCACCGAAAAGAGGAAAATTTTGAAGCAAGCGGCACGATGCACATACTACAATGGGGAGTTGATTCGAAAGTGTTTCTCTCACCCAGCTGCAAAGTGCATAATGGAGCAGGAAGGCCTCCACACTTTGCGAGAAATCCATGAAGGAATATGCGACATGCACGTGGCAGGCGACACACTAGCGGCACAAGTCTTCCGTTCAGGATTTTACTGGCCCACCATTCGCAGAGACTGTCACAACTTTGTGAAATCTTGCCATAAATGCCAGGAATACGCCAAGATCCCTCGAAGACCAGCCGTGCAAATCTCATAAATTATTGCCCCTTGCCCGTTTGCCAAATGGGGAATCGATATTTTGGGCCCGTTTCCAAAGGCCAGGTCCCAACTAAAGTTTGTGGTTGTGGCGGTAGATTATTTCACGAGATGGGCAGAAGCAGAGGCGGTAGCCAACATTACGACTGAAAAAATTTGGCATTTCTTTAAATATCAAGTCATAATGCGATTTGGGGTACCTCACATACTGGTTAGCGACAACGGAACCCAATTCACGAGCCAATTTTTCAGAACTCAGTGCGCGAAATTCCAAATCGAACAAAGATTCTCTTCTGTAGCACATCCGCAAACCAACGGTCAGGCTGAAGTGACCAATCGCAATATCCTCAGTGGCATCAAGAGGAACCTAGAAGGTTCTAAAAAGAAATTGGCAAACGAACTGCCATACGTAATGTGGGCTTATCGCATGACCGTCAAAACTACCACATGAGAAACCCCCTTTGCGTTAGCCTTTGGCACAGAAGTTGTCACGCCGGTAGAAATTGACACCCTGAGCCTTCGAGTGGCATATTTCAACGAAGAAATAAATGAAGAAAGGTTACGCGCTAACCTTGACGCACTGCCAGAAGTACAAGAGCAGGCTCTCTTGAAAACCTTGCATTACAAAAGAATAATGACGCGATATCACAACAGACAAGTTAGAGAGCGGCTGCTCAAAGTGGGAGATTTAGTGCTCAGAGACAA
This sequence comes from Viola odorata, assembly GCA_963691705.1. Lineage (NCBI taxonomy): Eukaryota > Viridiplantae > Streptophyta > Magnoliopsida > Malpighiales > Violaceae > Viola > Viola odorata. The sequence goes on from OY829542.1 coordinate 35,744,044, forward strand.
ACGAGCAGTAGGACAACGCATGGGAAATTCAGCCCAAATTGGGACGGGCCATATCGCGTCAACCGCGTCATTGGAAAGGGAGCGTATCATTTGGAGACACTTGACGGTACTCCCTTACCAAACTCCTGGAATATAGCCCGTTTGAAACTATATCATGTTAGAAGCTAACCTCTCATGTTTTACATTGTTAACATTGCTCTAATGCATGAATGAAAGGCATTTCTCGTGCACATTATGGTCAATCATATACAGATAATGAAGAATGCCAGGAGTGAGAATCCTATCCTTGTGATGGCTGGTCCTGATCAGACAGCTCACTAAGACGAGGCACGCCCTGACATAATAGCGTTGGGAGTGAAAATCCTACCCTTGTGGCAGCCGTGCTAACATAGACGGGCCACTAAGACGAGGCACGCCCCAACGCCCCCGGGAGTGAAAATCCTATCCTTGTGGCAACATTGCTCACATAGACAACCCACTAAGACGAGGCACGTCCCGGCATCCTTGGGAGTGAAAATCCTATCCTTGTGGCAGCCGTGCTAACATAGGCGGGCCATTAAGATGAGGCACACCCTAAGGAGATAGTAACTCCATCCTGGAAGTGAAAATCCTATCCTTGTGGCAACCGTGCTCACACAGACGGACCACTAAGACGAGGCACGCTCCAGGGGCGTGAGGTTTCAATGCTTGGGAGTGAAAATCCTATCCTTGTGATGGCCAGTCCTGATCAGACGGCTCACTAAGACGAGGCACGTCCCAAGCCGAACGTTGGCATTTGAAATAAAGAGAGATATCCCAACTAGTAACCGAGCGGTTGATACCCGGTGAAGTTGAGCTGGAGAGATATCTCTGTCGCAACAACAATATCATAAACAAACTTAGCAGGGCTAAGTGATCCCCCTAGTAACAAAGGGCGGCATCGAGCGGTACGCAGCATAAATGGAAACAATAAATAATTTTGATGCAGAATTAAGAATTAAATTCCTGATTCTCAACAAGAGAAAAAGCAGACAGAGGCACAACAGGGAAATCTTCCTCAGAAAATGGGATATTGTGGTTGTCGCTAAAGCACCAAGCCTCTAAAGACAGAAATACCTTGGCAAACTATGGATAACGTGCGCACGAAAATGCCACGGTTGACCAACCGCATAAGGTACGACGACCACATCATTGTGATCTTAATAATAGAGCGTACTAACCAGATTATGGCAGTAATATCATAAGACAGGACCAACAAAGAAATTATAGACAAAAGCAATGGCTTAAATAGAAGCTGATACCGGCAGAATTACAAAATATCCTCACAAGGATAGTCAAAAATATATCAATAGGAAGAGTCAAGGAACAAAGCGCGAGACCTAAGGGGCGCCCGACGTGTTATTTCCTCCCAGTGGAGCGGCCTTTGAATTGAAGAAACCCTCATCGGACACATATGAGGACCTCTTCTCAAAATATTCAGAAAGAGTTTTAAGTTGAAGATCGTCCATCCCATGATAGCGCATGAAGCCCTCAGACATGAGCATCGCCCTTTTCTTAAGATACCAAAGGCATTTCTCAGCAGAAAGGCTGAGATCGGCAGCCAGTTCAGCGTTTCTCTGCCTTTCTAACGTCAACCAAGCCTCTTCCTCAGAAAGTCGTGTGTTTAAGGCGGCACCTCTTTATTTTTCTTCCTCCAAGGCAAGCCTAGCAGCCTTCGCCTCTTGTTTAGCAGCATTAACCTCTTGCCTAGCCAGCCCTGCCTCTTGCTTGGCAGACATGACAGCATCCAAAAGACCCTGACGCTCAGCTGTCAATCTGTCTATTTCTCTTTGCTTGTCTGCCGCCTCCATAGCGCCAGCCTCACCCAGGTAATGAGCATGACAGAAGGAAGAAAACATCTGAGAGCGAAGGAAGTCCATACGCTCCTTGTGACTCTTGGCTAAAAATACACCTTTTTCTCCTTGATGTGACATTATTCGAGCCGCCAACAGAGATGTAGAGGCAAGAACAACCTCAGCATTATCAGTCTCCGAAGCCTGAAAAACTTTCTCTCTAAGGCAACCCAGATTAACATTATGAGTGGGAAAGCTGGGAGGAGCGTACGGAGTAACACCAATTATAAAGCTAGAAGCAGAATTGCCCCTCACGACAGCAAGTGGAGACAAGGGAACAAAAGATAGTGTAGGAGGAGAAGGAGGGCGATCAGAACCCCCTGCGGCAGAGACCAAAGACTCACCACCAGCGACTGTCTCATAGCCCAGCATATCTGAACTAAAACCGACGGCACCAGAGGCAGAATGGAGGGGAGAGTCAGCAAAAGCATGAGGATCGATAGCAGGACAAGCATTTTGAGGCCGCCCGAGAGGCGTGCCACCGCCCGAGGCAGTCGTCAAGAATGGATTAACGCCGGATGGCGATAGACTACTCTGAAGGTCATGGTGGACCTTCTTCCGGTGCTCGGCAAGCTCACTCGTAAGGGACATGTCTTTGGGAGAAGGAGAATAAGTAGAAGTGGGGCCAACCTCCTAAGGAAAGGAAATACAATAAGAAAACGGCAAAAGAACGAAGTAACTAAGAGTGGTAGCGAATAGAGATACCAGAGTAGAGGGAGAGACCAAAGGAATCCCGGTAGGAATCAAACCAGCAGACACTTTCGAAGAAGCGATAATGGTAGCTTGAGAAAGAGCAGGGGGCAAGACGGTTGCCTTTTTGCTTCTTTTCCTTCTTGTAACGCGTGCCCGTGAAGACGATGCTTGAACTGTGCTGGCAGCAGCGAAAACTCCTTGAGAAAGCGACGCGACTGAAGTAACACCGATAGCCCCACCCGCAACAGCAGCAGCGATAGCGGCGGCGGCAGCCCTGGCTCTTCTCGTTTGCTCCCTTCTTTTTTTCCTCCGAATGTATTCGGGCTCCCAACCGGGCGGAACCACTGTATAGTCATGAAAAAATGTTAGCGTTAGAAATTCCCAGCAACGCGAAGAAAGAAGGATAACACTCACCCATTTTAAACTCTGTAACTGCCACTCCGTTTGCCACTTTATGAGTGTCAACGCTGAAGTCCATCTGGAGCAGCGTCTTTAGCCAACCATCTTTCGGATCGGAGAGTGGTTTTCCGCTACCCCAGACCCTATCTTTGATTTCCTCGTTGAAATCGGTTCTCCACAAAGGCTCGGGCAAGTTAACAACAAAAAATTCCTCTTTCCAACGAGGAACAGAAGACTCGATACCCATAAGTTTCCAAGTAAAGGGCTTCAGTGAGTCATCATCATAGCAGGGTGATATTGATATCACCCCTTGCGAGAATACAACTTGAAAATATTATGAAGCAACGCTAGCGAAGGGGATTTAATCCCTCTGAATCGACATAGCGCCGCAAAAGCACTAACAACGCAAATCGCGTTAGGACTCAGTTGGCCGGATTCAAATCAGAATCAGCCAGCAACAGTTTTACAAGCGGGTCAAGAGGAAGCCAAAACCCATGGTCAAATAGCTTGGCATACAATATTCTACTATTATCGGGCAACGCACTATTAAGGCGGAGAGGGTCAGAAGCGACACTATTAAAGTAGCCCTGAGGAAACTGAACATTGAAATCGGACAGACAACGATGAACTAAGGACAAAGTGTAAAGACAAGTGGGGGTGTTATTGATTTTCTCCTCCCCAACAGATTTTTTGGAACTTTCCCCCTTGGCAGATTTTGAAGAATGAGTCTTCGCCATAACCAGTAAAAAAGAAGAGAGAGAGTAAAAGAAGGAAGTAATGCGTGTACCTTCGTGAAAGAAACTTCAAGAATTCCAGAACAAAGAAGAAGGAGCGGCGTGAGTTATTTCCGAAAGGAAGCAACGAGTGAAGAAAGAGATAAAAAAGGAAAAAAAAGGTGGGGAAAAATATTATAAATAACCCTAAAAGGGTCGAAAAGGCGTGACCAGTCAACAACTGACACATGGCGAGATAGCATAATGAAAGGGCGCGACACACGCGAAGGACACAACTTCAAAAGAGAGACGCTTCAATCCCTGCTGATGCGTTCCTGGTAGGCTAGAACGCTCTCCTTAGATCGTTGTCCGACAACGTGGGTTTCAATGCGGAATTTAACTAAAAGAAAACCGTGAAACTCCAAGACTGGGTGCTCTTGGCACTTCACGCCGAATCCCTTGAGGTTCTTGGGTCCAACCGATGAATCTCCAAGACTGGGTGCTCTTGGCAATTCAAAGACGAAAGACTCAATAGATAGTGCTTTCAGGTTTTACTTGACAAACTAATCGAATGCACAAAACTCAATTAGATGCAAGGTTCATCAAGAACAAGTGGATAAAGATCCAAAGCAATCTGCTTTCAATTATCAAAAAAAATAGTCTCTCCGAAAAATAACATGGGCGCTTCTTTTTAAAGAAGCGCTAAACCCTAATTCCAAAAATGGAAACTAGTTTAGTTTCTAAATAATGACTTAAAACGAAAATGGCAACAAGCCACCCTTCCAAATAAGTTTTGAAACCCTAAAATAACATAAATAAAGTCTACTAAATAGGATAGAAGTGTAGGCACCGCCGTTTAGGTAAAAAGGCCCAAGTGGCTTTGCTTGCGGGTCCGCCGAATCACGTTTTAAGGAAACAAGGCATTTTCCTTATTCCCTCGAGCGTTCCTACTGAAATTTGGAGGGAAACTTCCTAACACATAGATGAAGTGCTGTGATGAATATTGTGTGATGAAATATGCTCCAATCTTCAAAAGGCTCGGTAGTGGCTTTCGCTATCCAATACGGGCTTGTGATTTGGGCATGTCCCAAATCCTTCGGGCGTTTCTCCTGATTTTTGGCCTGGACTCCTCTCTTGTATTATAAATGATCATGGCCTGGTCAAAAATAGGAAAAGGGCGCTGGTGGACCTAAAGGTCCGAGGTGGCCATGCGTAGCCCATCCGTAGGCGTGGACGCGGTGCGGATTAGGGTTACAAGGCGCGCGCAGGTTGGCTTCCTCCGAGGCCATCTCTGCCTTCAGTTCCATGTGGATGAGGCTACTGAGCCTCACTTGTAGGGCTTGGCCCCTGACATGAGTAATCGGGCCCGTGGGTGGCAATGAGAGGCTCGCGGCTGCATCCTTCAAGGCTCGGGCCTTGGCGCAAGTGGTTGCGCCTGTGGGTGCATCACTAGGGTTGGCTCCGACTGGGATCATATCATCCCCTCCATCTTGAGAAGGATTCGCCCTCGAATCCAGATCAACAACATCCTCATCGCCTGCATCAAACAACCGTAAGTCAGAAATATTAAAGGTTCAATGAATCGAACCATACTCACTTGGAAGGTCGAGGCGGTAAGCGTTGTTGTTGATCTTCTCAACAATCTGAAATGGGCCATCTCCCCGTGGGGCTAATTTTCCTTTCCTCTTCTCTGGAAATCTCTCACGTCTTAGGTGCAGCCACACCCAATTGCCAACTTGAAAGGACGCGGTCTTGCGGCCTTCATTGTGCTTGCGCACTAGGCGCTCATTTGTGCGCTCAATGTTCGCCTTAGCCTTCTCATGTATCTTCTTGATGTGTTCTGCCCTCTGTTTTCCATCTAAGTTAAAAACATCACTGAAAGGCAAAGGGGTCAAATCCATGGGAGTAATCGGATTAAAGCCATAAACTACTTCAAAAGGTGAACAATTTTGTAGTAGAGTGGATTGAACGATTATAAGCAAACTCCATGAAAGGCAAATGATCAGTCCATTTAGACACATGTTTAGTAACTAAAGAGCGTAAAAGGGACCCTATAGTACGGTTAACTACCTCAGTTTGGCCCTCAGTTTGAGGGTGACAAGAAGTCGAATACAACAATTTAGTTCCAAGGCGACTCCACAACACTCGCCAAAAGTGGCTCAAAAATCTTCCATCACGGTCACTAACAATACTAATAGGCATACCATGGAGGCGGACTACCTCTCTAAAGAATATATTAGCAACCTGAGACGCATCATTAGTATTTTTACAAGGCAAATAGTGCGCCATTTTGGAAAACCGATCCACAACAACAAATATACCATCCTTACCATCCCAAGACTTAGGTAAACCCACAATGAAGTCCATGGATAGATCGTTCCAGGGTTGGGAAGGTACGGGTAACGGCATAAACTCACCATGACTAGCTAACCGAGATTTTGCCCTTTGTCAAACTACACATCTAGCAATCACACGCACAACATCATGTCTCATCTTAGGCCAATAAAAGTGTGATTTCAGCATGTCATAGGTTTTATTAATGCCAAAGTGGCCCATCAATCCACCACTATGTGATTCATGCACAAGTAATTCACGCAAAGAACACTTAGGAATGCAAAGGCGCTTGCGCCGAAACAGATAGTTATCATGCGTATAAAATTTCACATCAGCCATGGAATCACAAGTCATATAGATCTCACCAAAATCCAAATCAGTAGGGTAGAGTGGAATTATTTGAGAAAATCCTAAAAATTTGACACTTAACAAAGAGATCAAGGCATACCTCCTAGACAATGTGTCGGCTACAACATTGTCTTTTCCTTCCTTGTACTTGATGTGATAAGGGAAAGCTTCCAAGAACTCCAGCCACATGTCTCCTATTCAACTTCCCTTGTCCCTTTAGGTATTTGAGGCTCAAGTGGTCGGTGTGCACCATAAATTCCCTCGGCATCAAGTAGTGTTGCCAAACCTCGAAAGCCCTAACTAGCGCATAAAGCTCCTTGTCATATGTCGGATAACGTAGCTGGGCATCCTTGAGATTTTCACTAAAGAAGGCTATTGGCTTCTTCTCTTGCATCAAAATAGCACCTATACCGATTCCACTCGCGTCGCACTCCAACTCAAACGGCTTGTCAAAGTCGGGTAGGGCTAACACGGGTGCGTTGGATAGCTTGTCCTTCAACGCTTGGAATGCGGCCTCTTGAGGTTCCTCCCATCTGAAATCAACATGTTTCTTAGTTAGGTCATTAAGTGGGGCAGTAAGAGTACTAAAATCATGAATGAAATGACGATAAAAGGAAGCTAAGCCGTGAAAGGAGCGGATGTCGCTTGCTGTTTTTGGCGTAGGCCACTCCTTGATCGCTTGCACCTTCGCTTCATCCACCTTCACACCGTCCTTGCCCACAAGGAATCCTAAAAACTCAACCTGTTCTAAAGCAAAAGAGCACTTGGAGAGTTTAGCATAAAGTTTCTCTTCACGCAAGGTTAGAAAAATCTCCTTAAGGTGTAAAACATGATCATGCAAAGACTTGTTGTAAACTAAGATGTCATCAAAGTATACAACAATACATTTTCCTATGAAACGCCTAAGAACATGGTTCATAAGTCGCATGAAAGTACTTGGGGCATTAGTCAATCCAAACAGCATCACTAACCATTCATACAATCCATATTTTGTTTTAAATGCCGTTTTCCATTCATCACCCTCTTTCATTCTAATTTGATGATAGCCGCTCATGAGATCAATTTTAGAAAAGATTACACTAACACTAAGCTCATCTAACATATCATCTAAGCGAGGTATGGGGTGACGATACTTTACCGTAATTTTATTGACAGCTTGGCAGTCAACACACATTCGCCAAGTCCCATCTTTCTTTGGCACTAGAAGCACTGGAATGGCGCATGGAGACAAGCTCTCCCAGACATATCCCTTGCTAAGGATCTCATCAACCTGCCTCTGAAGTTCCTTTGTCTCCTCGGGGTTGCTCCTATAGGCTGGTCTGTTTGGGATAGTCGAACCCGGCACAAAATCGATTTGGTGCTCTATGCCGCGGATTGGAGGCAAACCGGGCGACATCTCTTCGGGTGTTACATCTTTGAACTCCTGCAAAACAGCCGAGATAGAAGAAGGCATAGAAGCTAAAAGATCAAGGTTAGTAGTGCTCAAACAAAACGATTTAAAGCGAAGTAAAAGCAAAGGGCGATTCTTGCCACAAAACTGTTTTTGTAAAACGAGCGCTCGGCGCAAATCTTTTGCTTTCGCATACAAGTTCACTTTCTTTTCTTTTTCTTGCCTTTTCTTTTCTTTTTCAGGCTCTTTATTTTCTATTTTTAACCCATGCTCACTTTTTTCACGGGGGCTATTTTCATTATTTTCTTTTCTTTCAAACCCGTGCTCACTTTTTTCACGGGGGCTGTTTTCATCAATTCTTTTGTCTAGAAACCGTGAGGCCTCAAATTCAGCATAGGACTTCTCCAACCAGAGTTGGTCCTCAAGAACTTGCTTAGGTGTAAGGGGTGCAAGTGTGAACTTTAGTCCTTCCTTCTCAAGCTTGTACCGATTGATCCTCCCTTCGTGAGTGGCGTTGCGGTCGAATTGCCAAGGTCGGCCGAGCAGCACATGCGACGCTTGCATTGGGACTACATCACACCATACTTCATCTTTAAATTTCCCAATAGACAAACTTACTAGCACTTGTTTAGTCACCTTAAGGCCAAGCTCATCATTCATCCATTGTAAAGTATACGGTTTTGGATGCTTGACCGTGGGTAGCCCTAATTTGCGCACAAGGAGAGTACTAGCACAATTAGTACAAGAACCATTGTCAATAATAAGAGAGCATACCTTAGTACCAATGTGGCACCTAGCATGGAATAGGTTCTCTCTTTGTTCCTCCTCATAAGTTTCGGCCCTTGGTTGCACACTCAAGTTCCTCCGAACTACTAGGGTAACCGGATCACAAACCCTAGATTCATGACCCGCTAGCTCTTCCTCCTCACTTTCCTCTTCCGAATCCTCCACTATCTCACAATCATCCTCCGAATCCATCTCTCCATTGTCCCTAATGATCAGAACTCTCTTGTTGGGACATTCGGCCTGCTTATGGCCTCGGCCACTACACTTAAAACACACTATGTCTCGAGTAGGCACACGGTTAGTACTAGTAATGGGAACTTTAGAAAGAGTAGGCTTTTCCGAATTACCTTTGGTACCATATGAAGGTTTAGATACCTTGGGTGTTTCCTTGCTGTCCTTATTCCCCTTGGACCATGTAGATTTGTTCCAAGTGGAAGTCCGAGACACAAAAGTAGACGGCTTAGAGTAGGCTGCCTTAGCCTTGCGTTGCCTCTCAATCTTCACGGCCATGTGAAGCATCTCCTCCAAAGTCCTATATTGGCACAACTCTAAGGCATTAGCTATCTCTGGAATCAGCCCACTCATGAACCTAGACATCTTAGAATCCTCATCCTTTATCACATTAACCCTAGCCAAAAGAACTTCCAACTCGTTGTGATAGTCATTCACGGTTTTGGACCCTTGGGTAAGCTTTTGTAAATGCTGAAGTTGGTCCTTATGATAGTACGGTGGAACAAACCTCCTCTTCATCACATACTTCATGTTCTCCCAAGTAGTTACAGGTCCTCTCACATCCTCATTCACTTGCTCCCACCAATGGGCAGCATACCCAAAGAACTCCACGGAAGCTAACCTTATTTTCTTTGCATCCGTGTAGTTATGACACTTAAAAATCGCTTCCATCTTTCGCTCCCAAGTCAAGTATACCTCCGGGTCATATTTTCCTTCAAAAGGTGGAACCTTGAGCTTGACACTCCCAAGGTGATTATCAACTCACTCGCGCTCCTCGCGACGCGGCTGTTCAAAGTTACGGTCTCGCCTACTAAAGGCGTGTCTGCCGCGCCCATGTGCACCTCCTCGGCGCATTTGGAACCCCCTCGGTCCCGCCATGTGTGGATCCTCCTCATACTCATTTTCAGAACCATCTAACTCAGGCTCACTGCGCTGGTCGTCGCTCAGTGCAGGTGCATAGGCATCTCGAGTCACTCTAGGGTTTAGGTGTTGCGCAAAGTGTGCCCCGGGTGCTTGTGGAACCACATTTTCAGGTTCCCTAGCCTCAACCTGCTGCCTCCAAGCTTTGATATCCTAGAGCTGGGCTGCTATGTCTTGCAGTGCCTTGGCTACTTTGTTCACAATCGTAGCCTCCTTTTCTTGATTTCCTGACATCCTGAAATTCAAAACAGAAAATTTTCCAAGCGTAAAATTGCCTAAAACTAACACTCCCTCACGTGTTTACTCTCGTGTTTGTCTCTCTATTAATCTCACAAAATCTCTCAAAGCAAATTGTCCAGATCCTTAATTCAAGATGAACCGACTCAAAGAATTTTCAAGAAAAAGCTTCCAAGGAGACACACAAAGAAAACTAGTGTAGAAAGAAATTTTGAGGTAATATACTCGAATCAATTGCAAAGATCAATCAACCAATCAAGTATACCATAGAATAGAAAGGCACAGCAATGGAATCAAGGAAAAGCTCAAAATAAACGGATTGAGTCAGTTTACAAACCCAAAAACGCTAATGGCATGCGATTAGGGTTTTGAAACTTGTTTTTGCCACAACTTTTGATTCCCAATTCGAAATCCAATGATTCTTTTTGTTATGAGTCAAAAATTCACTCTAGTATTTGATTCAGAAGTTCCGCTTCTTTTTTTTTTTGAATGGTACTGATTTCGCCTCTGTTCTATTTTTGACGAATTTGTTTCACTTTTTTTTTTTTTTGAAATTCAATGCAACTGAAAACACAAATTAACTAAGACACTTTGGGGAGCTTTGTTCTTCTTTTTGACAATAGTAAAGACCTACAAATCATTAAGATGATTTGCACACTAATCGCACACACAAGACACAAATTGACACAAGACAACTAACACACAACACGCAAGAGAATTGGTGTAGAAGAGAATGAAGGAATACCAATTCTAACAAAGAAAACGCAATGATTAAAGGGATAGATTTACCAAGTCGGGACAGCTGAGCTCCGCTACCAACTGATGCGTTCCTAGTAGGCTAGAACGCTCTCCTTAGATCGTTGTCCGACGACGTGGGTTTCAATGCGGAATTTAACTCGAATAAAATCGTGAAACTCCAAGACTAGGTGCTTTTGGCACTTCACGCCGAATCCCTAGAGGTTCTTGGGTCAAACCGATGAATCTCCAAGACTGGGTGCTCTTGGCAATTCAAAGACGAAAGACTCAATAGATAGTGCTTTCAGGTTTTACTTGACAAACTAATCGAATGCACAAAACTCAATTAGATGCAAGGTTCATCAAGAACAAGTGGATAAATATCCAAAGCAATCTGCTTTCAATTATCAAAAAAAATAGTCTCTCCGAAAAATAACATGGGCGGCTCCTTTTTAAAGAAGCGCTAAACCCTAATTCCAAAAATGGAAACTAGTTTAGTTTCTAAATAATGACTTAAACGAAAATGGCAACAAGCCACCCTTCCAAATAAGTTCTAAAACCCTAAAATAACATAAATAAAGCCTACTAAATAGGATAGAAATGCAGGCGCCACCGTTTCGGTCAAAAGGCCCAAGTGGCTTTGCTTGCGGGTCCGCCGAATCACGTTTTAAGGAAACAAGGCGTTTTCCTTATTCCCTCGAGCGTTCCTACTGAAATTTTGAGGGAAACTTCCTAACAAATATATGAAGTGTTGGGCTGAATATTGTACGAGGAAATATGCTCCAATCTTCAAAACGCTCGGCAGTGGCTTTCGTTGTCCAATACGGGCTTGTGATTTGGGCCTGTCCCAAATCCTTCGGGCGTTTCTCCTGATTTTTAGCTTGGACTCCTCTCTTGTATTATATATGATCATGGCCTGGTCAAAAATAGGAAAAGGGCGCTGGTGGACCTAAAGGTCCGAGGTGGCCATGCGTAGCCCATCCGTAGGCGCGGACGCGGTGCGGATTAGGGTTACAAGGCGCGGTTGGGGCGCGCGCAGGTTGGCTTCCTCCGAGGCTGTCTCTGCCTTTTGTTCCATGTGGATGAGGCTACTGAGCCTCACTTGTAGGGCTCGGGCCCTGGCACGAGTGATCCGGCCCGTGGGCGGCAATGGGAGGCTCGCGGCTGCATCCTCCAAGGCGCGGGCCTTGGCGCAGGTGGTTGCGCTTGTGGGTGTGTCACTAGGGTTGGCTCCGGTTGGGATCGTATCACCTGCTACTTCCTAGAAGGCGCCTATCTCAAACGCTTCATCAGAAGAAAGACACGTGTCCTTTCTCATCATTACTTTTTCGATCATATCAGTGAGGGGATTCATAGCATTTAATGCTCTGAAAAGTAGCACCAGCTCTGACACGCGGTGTTAAGAAACGGCACGGTAGCATCAGCAAAGCATAAGCAACACCGATAATACATTAAAACCTAGCGTTTGAGGAAAAAACATCAACGACTTTAGGGCGTTAGCCTTATTACAAGAATAACAAATGGCAAATGTCTTTGGGAGGAGTAATTAATCGAATAATAAAACAAGAGCAGATAAGAAAAGGACAGTAATGAAGAGTGAGGCCATTACGCATTACCACCACCGTCACCAGACTTCTCTCCCTCGAAGACAGACGCGTCATTTCCATTTTTATTAACCTTGTCTATTATGGCAGAGACACAATCGGTGACCTCGATCGGACTGAAGGAATCATTTCCGAAGCAGGTAGTGAGCCTAGAAGTGAGGGCCTCCTGAACCTTCTTTTTCCAGCACTCCATCTTCAGAGGAAGCCTGGCAAATTCCTCATCTCGAGCCAGCATCTCTTCATGAAGAAGAAGATTTTTCTTCTTCTCCAAAGCTAACTCTGCCTCCAGAACGTCATCCTTCACTTTCCCTTTAGATTTTTCTCGGCTCAGCTCCTTCTGTAAATCGCCGTAAAGACGCGTTAGCAACCTCGTTTGGTCTAGCGATTGCTCAAGCTGTACGTTCTGAGCGCACATAGCGTGGGCAGAACTTCGCATTTCGTTGTCAAAAGCCTCTACCGTATAATAAAAGTAGCGGAAGATATCTAGAGAATCATTTACAACGCGCATGTAGCGAGCCCTCGGTGAAAGTTGGAGGAATTCCTCTTTCTCTGAAGAAGAGCTCATCATTTCCCCTATCAGGGGCGCCGTGAACTCATCCCTAGAAAAAGGATTTTGCGCCCCTGCAGCGCGAAGATTGTTAACGCCAAATCCCGTTAAATCCATGCGATAGCACGGAGTCCCTTTGGGACCATCAGGAGAGAGATTGAGCATCGAAGTCGAAGGGGAGCCTTTATTGCTCACCTCTAAGACAGAAGTAAAAAACAATTGGGGAAGAACCTGGAGCGGTGGCTCAGGAGCTAGAGAAGTCGTTGTCACCACCTCTGGAATAAATTGAGAAATGGGAGAGTCAGGAGCGTTAGGCGGAGGAGGAGAATCTGCCACCAAGGAAACTGCAGCAGCGGTAAGAGGGCATGCAGTTGGCAAGTCAGCAATCTTCGTTGGTTGAGAAGTGCTTGCCACAGAATAAATGACAGGCGCCGCGGTAGCCTTTGCGTTAGCATGGTCAGGGGAGGACCTGGTAGCCTGCTCGTTCATACCCACCCTGAGTCTCTTTCGTCAAAGAAAAGAGGCATGACAAAGGTCTGGTTTGGCATCCATGCCCTCACTTTGGCTGCTGTCGTCGCTATCAATTGTTCGAATCGAAGGCTGACTTATATTTATCCCTCCACGGTGAGGCGGTAGCCAATTATCAATAAAGCGAGAAGCTCGTGTAGAGGTAACGCGTCCTCGCCCTCTCCCAGCGACTGTCTTAGTTTTTCCCCTCTTGGGTGGAACGCCCTGAGGACCGGAAGGCACGGCGGGGGGAGAAGCTGGTATCGTTCTGAGTCGCACCACGTTCAAAGGAGCGTTAGCTTCTTCTGGCAACTGGCCATCAATATCTCCTGGCAAGGGAATATGTGAGAACAATAAAAAGTAGGAAAGGGGAACGAGAAGTAAGACAAACTTACCCATAACGCACTCGTTCAGAAGCGTGTATGAGGCGAACTCCCGAATGCGATAGCGTGTACTCTTATCTAGCAAAGCGTTAGCTTGATCCAGCTCGTTTCTAGTTAGTACCACCGGGTTCACCCAAAGGGGACCTATAAGCTCCTGATTAAAACCACAACGCCACCAATGGGATGGTAACTCAAGAATAAAAAAGTTGTTTTTCCAGTCAGCCACAACCCTCTCAAAGCCATAAAACCGCTACCAGAACGACTGCACAAACGCGTCATCCCACCTTGGAGTAATACTGATTAAACAATCGTGACAGGTCATGCTAAAGAATTTACGAAATAAATTGAGAGATGGGACGAGAATGCCCTCTAACTCGCAAGCGCGAAGAAAGGCATAAACCCCACACCAAGAAGAAGGAGTTATCTGGGCAGGATTAAGCTTGTATTCCCGCAGCAGTGCTGTTATTGAAGTATGGATGGGGAGGCGGAAACCATAGAGGAACATTTTAAAATAAACCAATCTATAGTTCCCCCACAACGGATCGTGGAGACGTATGTCACTCTCAGGACCGGTAGGGACACACCCAGGAGGGAAAGTGATACCGTTCTCCTCCAGTTAAGCGTTTAAAACCGCATCGCAGGAGAAAATACTGGACGATTGCATGATTTCTGGATCTACGGGCCTCCAGAGGAATCGTCTAGTTCTAGTGACAACCATAATAAGCTAATGAACAGAAAATCTGAAGGGATGAAGTGATACCTTCAAAGGAAAGATCCGCAGGTAAATCGGCAAAGGGCGGGGGACGGACGAGAACCTTTTCCAGAGAAGGTGCAGAGAAGAATGAAAATTTAAAATAAGGGCAAAAAGTATTAGAAAGAGAAGATAACTCCTTTTTAAAGGACCAAATATCACTGCATTAAGTGAACTACCAGTCGCGCGAGGACGCGTGTAAAAGAAAGGGGCCACGTGGAATCGTGCTCAGAAGTTAGAAGTAAGCAGTTATTTGCCAAGCGACAGTTAATGATTGGCCGAGCCAAACCATCGTAGAACGTTTGGCTCAGCAAGGCTAACGCCTCCATATCAGCCATCAACAAAATAACACGGTAGCAAGAGAAAGAAAACATCAAGTTTATTTGTTAAAAGCCATACGACAGTTACAGCACCCCTAACGCTAGGCCACTAATCCTCATCAGGCCAGTACATGTCATAGTAAAAAACATCATCGTCATCCGAGAGCAGCAGACCCCCATTGAAAGGAGGAAAAGGTTCGTCAACCCTTTTTTCCTGACCCAGCAGTGCCGAGCTCGGCCCGTCTGCAATGCTAGCAGTCGTTGTCCCAGAACCCGTGTCAGAAAGAAAATCTTTTGCCAAGACAAGGGTCACAGAAGGAAGTTGTCCATTGTCCTTCCGTGCGAAGAAAGTGGAAGGGACCTCAACTGCCTCAGAAGTCTCCTTCTTTGGCCTCTTGCGGCCCTTCCGGCGGACTGGCGGCTTCCATGGCGGAGATGGAGGAGGATGATCCAAATCGGGCGAAGTTGGAGGAGTCAGCGGGGAGTCACGTGCCGTAGTATTAAGGAAATAGGAATCTGCCATTGATGCACAAGCAATCCAAGAAAAGAAATAAGAAGAGGGTGAGGACACGCTAGCAGGTCGGCTGAGGAAACCCTCAAACCCTTCAAGCAGCACACTAGCAGGTCTTTCCTATGTTGCAGCATAATGATGGTCACCTCGATGCGGGAGATCGCCACACCCAGATTTGACACGCTCTGTATAGGACTGAAATCCTCCATAGAAGCAGCCCCTTGTCTGGACAGCAAAGGAGTCATCATTCCTTGAAGCTCCAAGACATCCTCAGAGGTTTTAGTCAGCATGGTCTCCAGGAAGCCGATGTCAGACTCGACAAGATTCTTCAGGCTATGCGACTTCGAGATCAGAAAGTTTCTCGTAAGATCATCCATAGTAAAAAATCAGAAGAAGTGCAGAAACGGTCATGAAAAAAGCAGCGCGACCAAAGACGATTTATAGGCTAGAAAATAAGGGCGGTTGGAAGGAACGTATTTCTCGGCAAACGGGTCATCTCTACGTATGAAAAACTAGTTAACTTGGCAAGATTAAGGATGAAGAGCTAGCCCTTGGTAAACACTCGGGCTCATTTTCGGTTGGGCTTGTGATAACAATACTCCTAACCACAGGGGCATTTTCGTCTAATATCCTGCGGTGGGGGGTAAAACTGCTGCTCCTACCGCTCCGATAGCATCGAGGCTATCGCCTCTCCCCATGTGACTGACCCTGGGATGGTCAACATCAGCGAGGGGGTCCCACACTCACACACTGTCATGACACAAGGCGTTATCCCATCCCAGGCCAAGCCAAGTGTCTCGAGAAGGGCGTAGACATTGCCTCACCTAGGTAACACCTACCCCATACATATATCTAACGCAACGATAGCACAATACATCAGCGGGGAACTTTAACCCCCCTGACGGGCACGTCACCACCCTGTGACCGAGATCACTCAGAAATGCTCCATATCTGCCTATAAATACATCCGCCACAAAAGAGGGAGGTAAGCCTAAGATTGCTTGCCAAAGCTCTACTATTTTACACAATCACTACTGACTTAAGCATCGAAGTATTTACGCTGGAGACCCCCTCTGGCGCTGTGCAGGTACATTGGATGCCGTGGACAGTCGACCTCCAGACCCATAATCCTCTGTTACCCTTCAGCGAATAGTCCGAATCTTATCATAAGTCTAGAGGGACATTGAGATGATCAACGTAAATTTGGCATTTGTGGCATCTCCTAAAGTAGTCAATGCAATCTCTTCGATGGTGAGCCAAAAATAGCCCCGTCTCATGGTTTGTCTTGCCATCATGTGTCCACTGGCGTATGGAGCAAATTCCATCATGGTTTTCTGCTATGATCTTTTGGCTTCACAAATAGTGACTCATCGAAGAAAGACTCCATCCGCCCTTTTTCTTGTATAGAGCCTCATCATCAAGGTAGGAGTCTAAAGATAGATGCTGAAGAGTCTTCTTGCTACTTTGGGTTGCCCTAGTGGGTATTCCCGATGTTTGATGAAGTGCACCAGGTCATGGTATCATGGCTTCCCATCAGGCTCATTTTCTAAGGCAGCGCAACATGTTGACGTCTCCCTCACTTTTACCCTCAGTGGCTGAAGTGATGTTGTTTGTGCATGAGAAGTTCAGTTGGCATGCTATGGGGAATTGACGACTATCGAGAGCTATGGTAGCAACGCCCACTCCATTTTCTACAATCATCTTTCTCGGCATCGTCTTTTAACCACCTTTTGCGTCATATAGATGATCTCATATTCAGCCAGCAGGACTTGTCATATGCAAATGCGGCTTGACAAGTAAGGCTTCTCGAAGATACACTTTAGAGGATCCATTCGGAAAATCAACCATGTTGTGTAATACAACATGTGTTGTTTGAGTCTTCGAGCGCTCCGTGCCAGGGCGCAGCAAGTTCGTTCTAACGAGGAGTAGTGCATTTCACACTCATTGAATTTCTTACTCAAGTAATAAATGGCCTGCTAATGTCTCCCGGATTCAACATGTTGTCCTAGAACGCATCCCAAGGCATTGGCCGTAACTGTCAATTACAATAGTAAAGGACGTCCTGGCGTAGAAGGGACTAAAACTGGGGGACTCTGCAAATATGATTCGATCTTTTCAAAAGTTACTTGGCAATCTTCATCCCATTCAGCATCTTCATTTTTTTCAGCATTTTGAACATTGGCTCACAAATGAGGGTTAACTGGCTGATGAAGCGGGCGATATAGTTGATGCGCCCCAAGAAACCTCATTTTTTGTTTTGGGAGAAGGTAACTCCTGAATCACTCTTACTTTGTCAGGGTGTACCTCTATGCCTCTGTTGCTGATAATGAATCCTAACAATTTCCCGGACATTACTCCGAAAGTGCATTTGGCCAGATTCAATCGCAACTGGAACTGCCTCAGTCTTTTGAAGACTTTTCTCAGGACGTGCATATGATCTTGTGCCCCATGAGATTTGTTTATCATATCGTCAACATATATCCCGACCGTATCATGTCATGGAGAAAAAGTGACAGCGGCACGCTGGTACGTAGCACCCGTATTTTTTAGTGCGAAGGGCATCATTTTGTAGTAAAAGGTTCCCCAGGGCGTGATGAAGGTCATTTTTTGCTATCTTCAGGAGCCATCTTGATCTGATTGTATCCCAAGAGTCCATCCATAAAGGAAAATATGTCATTATGGGCAACATTATCTACTAGGATGTCGATACGAAGGAGCGGGAAATCATCTTTGGGACTCGCTCGATTCAGATCACGGAAATCAACTCACATGCGAACCTTCCCATCTTTCTTGGGCACATGCCAGATGTTGGCGACCCATTATGGGTGATAACAATACGCCTAACGGCAAGGACATTTTCGTCTTACACCCTAAGAAGAGGGTAAAACTACTGTCCCTACCGATCCGACAGCGTCGAGGCTATCGTCTCTCTCTATGGGACTGACACTGGGATGGTCGACATCAACAAGGGGGTCTTACACATCACATTGTCATAACAGATGGCTGACGGGTGTCGAATCCGTTCATAAAATAAATAAAATACAACTCAGTGCTATGCTACAAATTAATGCAGATAGTGGTGAGAGGATCGATCCCACAAGGACAAGCTTCGCCTAATTCTTGGAGTTCCTGTAAATAACCAAGTAAAAGAAACCAAGTTTTGGGGTTGAGATATAATTAAACAGAAAAACAGTAGATTTAAGATCAGTCGCAAACAATAAAAACAGCTTTAAAATAGAGAGAATTACAGTGGAGAAAATATTCCGGGTAGAGATCATTGCGAGATGGCATTGGTAAGTTGTTGATCATTGACAAGATCATTGACAAAATACATTTTCGAAATGGTTTTCATAGAAGAAGTTGTGGAACCAGCTCACACTAGATTCCCAACCTGCTACAAAAGTATTTAAAAGAATCACTTCATTTTAAACACCCTAATCTTCCCAAGTTCATCCTAAGATTCTAATCCGCCACTTTGCCTTGGCTATGCAGAGCCTTCTACAAAGGAATCAGAATACTTATGGAAGTACTTGAGAGATTGATTAAAGACAGTGAGGTACCTCTTCTAGACAAGTGAATACTTTCATCATCCACGAGTCTGGTCTAGTCTGGCACTTGACCCAGCTGTCACCTAGGTCGGCCCTTCTCAAGGCCTCGGGATGGGATGACCGCCTAATTCAATTTCTTCTATCAGCTTAGACTAAGCAAATACCCCTCATGCCCTGCTGATTTGTCTACAAACGTTCTCTAAGAGTGATGTAATCACAAGAGAACTGACTACACTTGCCCGAATTAAATTCAAGGTGATCAAGCTCAAAAATTAATGAAGACAAGTTTAAAATTAAAACAAGAAGGTTTGAAATATGAAATTCATTTCTATGAAGCTTAAACAAGTCTCACAATCAACATACCAGCCAATCTCTTGATCCCTACCAGGAACTTGGAGTTTAGTTACAATACATAATCAAAATAAACAAAAGAAGTTCAAATCCGAAATTACAAAGAGTGCTAGAATTTCTGGAAAAAGTTGGTAAATGCTGATTTTTCTCCCTACTGTCTTGATTGTCCGAATGCAATCCCCTCCTCTTCACAAACTCAATCTTGCTACCTTAAATTGGTCTTTCATTTGCCCGCCAACTCCTCTCCAAGGACAGTCCACGCCAGCTCACAAGCTCCCAAGAGCTTGTCCTCTAAGTGCTTGTACATAAATGGGAATATTCTTCATTTTATCAAGAAGAATGTTGATTCATTCTTCCAAGATGTCTTCAAGCACATGAGAATAACATATAGGGGCCCAAGAAGTCTAGTGTCTGCAAATAATGTGTCCCAAGAAGACAGGAAACGCACTAGAGATTAAATAAACCCGGCACGCGGATTCATGGAAAGTGCAGATCCAGCTGGCCTTCCGGAGGGACGCTTCTTGTCGAGGCCTAGAGGAGAGCTGATCTCGGCAAAATAGAGGAGTGGCCTTGAGACGAACAGACCAACTTCAAAGCGGCAAGGCTGAAAATGGAACTTCAACACCATATGATTGATTACAGCTCTATTCTTCAAGCTTTTCACTCCTTTCCTTCACATTGATGCTCCAAAGGCTGAATCATAAGAAAGGAAGCAAATAGGCTCAAAGTAGCATATTTACCATCTCAATTACTAGGAAAAGAGATAGTAAAACAACCAAAATAATCCATCAATCATAATCCCCCACACTTAATCCATGCTTGCCCCCAAGCATGAACTAAGACAGACAAAGAAAAGACACAACAGAAACAAACACACAAACAAGACACAAAAACGACAATCAAACAAACACACAAACAACACACAAACTACACCCCCTTTGAGCAGAAATAAAATCCCTAGACTTGACTCATGCACACACCTCAAAGATCAACTCTTTCAAGCAAGATTCAACACACCAAACATCACAAATGAGCAAGCATTCAGATAGTGGCATGATAGGCTGCTATACAACCAGAAAATACAAACCTAGGGCCTCTGTTTCTTCTCCTTTCGAATCTTTAACCAAACATTGCTGCTGACTCTCAAGCAAATAAATTAAAAACACAAGCAATAGGCAAAGAACATTATTAAAACAAGAAGTGAGCCAAAGGCTTCTTTTATTCTTCTTCACCTTTCTTTATTCTATTTTTTTCTTTTTCTTCTCTTCCTTCTTTTTCTTCTTTTTTTTTTATTTATTTTTTTTTCTGCTTTTCTCTTCTTCTTTCCGTATCCCTTTCTTTTCTTTAGGCCTTCGGCCTCTTATACCTCCTTTCTTTCCACAATCCTATTTTTTTTGAAATCAAAAACATGCACATGCAGACTTGACTCTCATCATGGTGCTATAATCGGTCCAACAACGGGAGTTAGCACACAACCGACCGGAAGTTTCTCCAAATGGGACGATGGTGCCGAACCACCAACGTCGTGCAATCCGGAGGGTATGATGAGAAGCCACACACAAGGAATTTAAATGGCACGCATACAAGCAAAATAAAGGACTAGGCAGCAATGAGAGGATAGGATCCTCATCCCAAGATCTAAGGAGAAGCAAACAATCAGCCCTAGCAAAGTACTTTCTAGGACAGCAAAACTAATCATACATCTATAGGAATAAATGCTCAATTGCAAGGTCTGATGTATTCAATATTGCAAGACAGAGTTGATAAATCAAGTGTGTGCACAACACAAGTTTTCGGGATTAAATTCCATGACAAAAGGGGTGGGACACAACAAAAAGGACAAACAAAAACTCATGCAAAAACAAAATAAAAACAAGCAGTGGCGCAAGCAACAAATAAAAATAAACATGCAGTAAAAAGAGAAAAACAAACAGGAGAAACATGCATAAAAACTACAAATAAAAGCATGCATTAAAACAGAAATCACAAAAAAAAAATAAAAAAAAATAAAAAAAATAAAAAGAAACACGAAAGTGTCTCCCCCACACTTATCGGACACATTGTCCTCAATGTGAAGGAGACTAAACAACAAACAAACAAAAAAGAAACAAACAGCTAAACAAAAGAAACAAAAACAAAGGAAAAGGAACAGAAGAAACCGGGGGCTTATTTCTGAGGGGCTGGTGGAAAGGCGCGGGTCAAAACAGCAAGGATCTTCTCTTGCATCGCGAGGATGTTGTCCTGACGAACGTTGGTCTGACGCTGCTCGCGGATGACTTGGCGGAGCAGGGCATTCTGATTGCGAAGAAGGACAGCTACATGGGCATTGAGTGGAGGCGAGGCAGGTGCAGGGACAGGGGCAGGACCACTCATGCCGAGGCCTCGAGATGGGCCGGCTTGATTTTCATCAGCGGGAGCAGGGGCAGGATTGTGTTCGTGCCAGTCCAGACGTCTGAGCTTGAAGTTGCCCAGGTGCTTGGTCCCGTAGATGTGATCTTCAACTTTTGTGAACCCTGTGTTATAACAGACATAGCCTTCCTCGTCCAAATGGAAAAATCCCATATGGTCAAGTTGAGGTAAATCAAGTAATTTCAGAGGGGCAACTTTAAAAAACTTAGCCGACACGACATCAAGACCTCTACAAGAGACAGCTAAATGAGTGACCAAAGATCCCATATACAATCTCTCTCTAGGGGTGCTGAGTTGGTTAGCTATCCAAAATCCTAGGTTCATTTTATAACCATGTTGCATGCACCATAAAATGAAGAGCTCTTGCTTGGAAATCAGACCAGAAATTTGGTCTTTTCCAGCTAAAGTGGTGGACAAACAACGGTGAAGGATCCTTAGGGCGGGGTCTAGGATTTGGTGGGCCTTAGCTTTTTTGTCATCATATTTCAGTCCTGTTTGCCCAGTTAATTCGCGATAAGCAACATGTTTGTCAAAATTACAAGGATAATCACACAATGCGTTCAAGTACCAATCAGCATTTAAATCAGCATGTGAAACAAATCCTAACATGACATTAAATTCATTCATAGTTAAGTGCTCATACTTATCACAAAATCTGAAATTAACATCTTCAAGCTTGTTAAGCATCAACTCCTGTTTTTCTTTGTAAGAGCTATACCAGAAAGTCGTGAAAAATTCTAGACAAAGCTCTAAATATGCATCATGCTCAAGGTAAAATAATGGTTCCCACCCAATGTTGCGCACATAAGTACGAAGCCTAGTTTCAATTCCAAATGTGTCCAGCAAAGCAAAATCCAATCCAGAACAAGCAATAATTGGCAATTTATACTTCACATTTAGTTTTTGACGCAAATGAATTTCATCAAATTTAAGCCAACCATTTAAAAGAGTAAGGCCAGGTCTCACCCGATTTTTGGCACTGGTTCGAGGCTTAGATGAACTTCTGACACTGCCATGCTGCTGTTTAGGAGCAGGAACAGGCGCAGGAGCGACTGGAGTGGCTGCTGGAGCAGATTTCTTGCTGGAAGCTGCTTTCTTTGGCTTTGGAGGGGCAATTTTTGCCTTTTTCTTTTGCGGTGCTTCAGGAGTGATTGCAGCAGTTGCTGCTTGTGGTTCAGGCGCTGTAGGATTTGCTGCATCCTTAGGATCTTCATTAGGTGGAATGGGAGATGCAGGGGTGGCTTTTTCTGGAACCATTTTTTGTTTGCCCTTGTCAAGGCCTCGAGACGAGTGGACCTTGGAAGGCTGGGCAGTGGGAACATCAGGAGTGGGTTCTTCTTCATCAATCAGCTCAAAAGCCTTTCTCTTCACTGGTTTGGGTTTCTTGGCAGCTTTGGACTTCTTAGTCTGAAGGAGATCGGCCGCATCGGAAATGGGAGGGACATGAATCCCTTTCCGGCGCAAGGAGCGCTGCTCTCTGTCAGATGCGTGCTGTGGCTGGGGCTTTTTGGCCATCGACCTCAAAGGTCGGTCTTCTGCGTCGGAGCTCGAGGAAACTGTGATGTCCTGAGCTTTTGAGGTGAAACTTGGGTCGCTGGCGGTGTCTGAATCGCCGGATGTAGATTTGGATTTCAGATTTTGGGGAGAAGAGGGTTCCGAATCCCTAATCACCACTGGTCCTCGTCGAGGCCTCGGAATAGAGATAGGAACTATGGGTGAGGCTGGGATAGTGGGTTTGGGGGTCTTTTTTGGTGTGGATTTGGTAGTGGTGGTGGTCGCCGGAATTTCGGGTGGTGGTGGGGTTGCGGTGGCGACTGGTTTTGGTGAAATGGGGGGTTGCTCAGCTGTGGGTTGGGAAGAAGAAACGATGGGTTCTTCTTCAGAGGCAGGGGCTTCTCTTTCATAAGGGTCTTGGGCATCTGGGTGCATGTCGGCGTTGTGAGTGGTGCTGCTGCTTGCGGCGGGATTGACGGCGGATGGACCAGACGGCGATGGTGACGACGGGCTTGAAGCAAGCTGAGCTTCAAATGGGTCTTCGATGGGTGATTCTGGTTGGGGAGGAAGGTTGGTAGCCTTACGAGCTGCTGATTTCTTTCTTGGCATTTTTGCAGATTTTGGAGATGTTGGTTGAGGAAGAAGATGGCTGCTGGAGAAGATGAAGTGATGGAGGAAAGAGGTGGTTGAGAGCAGAGAGTGGGTTAGTGGGTTTGTGTTGACAGCTTTTTGAGGGATTGAGGGGTTTGAGTCGTAGGAGAAAGCTGAAAGGTTTATTTGGGGTTTTATTTGTTTTTTGTTCGTGGGCTTAACAGTTATTTCATTTAATTGGGTTTGCTGATGTGGCAGTTTTGAATAAAGAGGGTGATTCATCCCGAGGCCTAGGGATGAACTGACCTTTTCTGTACTGAAATTGGCTTGCTCACATCTGAAAGAAACTGAAAAAGGCTGGCATGGGTTGCCTCCCATGTAGCGTCCCTGTTTGCAGTCTTGGACTCGACTGAATGACCTTTCATGCTGTATCATCATTGAGGTTCTTCAAGCGTGGTGCTCTCTACGGTGTGGTTTTGGAATTTCTCATAAAAAGGCTTGAGACGATGCCCATTAACTTTGAAAATGTTCTGATCCTCCTGGTTTTGAATTTCAACAGCACCATTGGGGTACACATTAGTAATCACATAAGGACCAATCCATAGGCTCTTCAATTTTCCAGCAAGGATGCAGAATCTTGAGTTGAATAGAAGCACTTTCTGCCCAACTGTCAAGGCCTAGGGACGAATGGACCTGTCATGGTACATTTTGGCCCTAGCTTTGATAATTGCATAATTTTCGTAGGCATCATTTCTCAACTCCTCCAACTCCTGAACTTGCAACTTTCTGTGGGATCCAGCTTCTGAAATGTTCATATTGCAATTTTTAATAGCCCAATAGGCTTTGTGCTGAATTTCCACGGGTAAATGGCATGATTTTCCATAAACCAACTTATAAGGAGTTGTCCCAATGGAGGTTTTGAATGCTGTTCTGTACGCCCATAGCGCATCATCTAATCTCTGGCTCCAGTCTCCTCGATCTGGTCTGACCGTCTTGCTCAAGATGGATTTTACTTCTCTATTCGACAATTCAGCCAATCCGTTTGTTTGAGGATGATAGGCAGTGGACACACGATGTGTGATGTTGTACTTGGCGAAGAGAGTTGTCACAACCTTGTTACAGAAGTGGCTGCCTCTGTCACTGATGATCACTCGTGGCACTCCAAATCTGTTAAGGATTTGGGATTTGAAGAATGAAACAACGGTCTTTGCATCATCAGCCCTTGTTGCCTTCGCTTCTACCCATTTAGATAGGTAGTCTACTGCCAAAATGATGTAGAAGTTGCCTCCTAAATTGGGGAATGGACCCATGAAGTCTATCCCCCAAACATCAAAAATCTCACAAACAAAAATTGGGGTTAAAGGCATCTGATCTCTAGAGGAAATATTACCCGATTTTTGACATTCTAAACAAGTTTTGCAAAACTGAAATGAATCTTTAAATAAATTCGGCCAGAAAAAACCTGATTCGAGAACCTTATGGGCTGTTCTCTTAAATCCGAAGTGTCCTCCACAAGCATAAGCATGGCAAAAATTTAAAATTGAAGGAACTTCACTCTCAAGCACACACCTTCGTAGGATTTTATCATTTCCCACATGCCAAAGGTATGGATCGTCCCATATGTACTTTCTGGAATCTCTCAAAATCTTTTCCTTCTCTCGTGCAAGGTAGTGACCATGAAATTTACCCGTAGCAAGGTAATTGAAAATATCAGAAAACCATGGTCTCTTCTCGAGGCCTAGAAACAAGCGCTCATCTGGGAATTCTTCCTTGACTGGGTCTGATTTGGTGTCAACCAAAATTCTGCTCAAGTGATCAGCCACCACATTTTCTTTGCCCTTTTTGTCTTTGATCTCAAGATCAAACTCCTGCAATAGTAGTATCCACCGAATCAATCTTGGCTTTGCTTCCTTTTTTGCTAAAAGATACTTCAAGGCTGCATGGTCAGAATAAATTATGACTTTAGTGCCAAGAAGATAAGAATGAAATTTATCTAAAGCAAAGACAATTGAAAACAATTCTTTTTCTGTTGTGGTGTAATTTCTTTGGGCTTCATCAAGCATCCTAGAGGCATAATAAATCACGTGTGGGCTCTTGTCAAATTTCTGTCCAAGAACAGCCCCCACAGCTGCATCACTCACATCACACATGAGTTCAAATGGTTTCGTCCAGTCGGGTGCTTGAATCACTGGTGCTGTCACTAGCTTCTGTTTCAAGAGGTCAAACGCCTCTTTGCATTGCTCATTGAAGTCGAATTTTGCATCCTTTTGCAGCAGCCTGCACATAGGCTCCGCAACCTTTGAAAAATCCTTGATAAAACGTCTATAAAAACCTGCAAGGCCTAGAAATGAACGGACATCTCGTACACAAGATGGGTAAGGCAATGAATCAATCACATCAATTTTAGCTTTGTCCACTTCTATACCTTTCTTTGAAATAATATGGCCTAAAATTAATCCTTGATTTACCATAAAATGGCATTTCTCATAATTTAAAACCAAATTAGTTTCCATGCATCTAATCAAGACTTTTCTCAAGTTTTCCAAACACTCATCAAATGAATTTCCATAAACAGTAAAATCGTCCATGAAAACTTCTATTCCTTTCTCTACAAAATCAGAAAATATACTAACCATACACCTCTGAAAAGTAGCAGGTGCATTACACAAACCAAATGGCATCCTCTTGTATGCAAACGTGCCAAAGGGGCAAGTAAAGCTTGTCTTCTCTTGGTCTTCAATGGCAACGGGAATTTGATGGAATCCTGAAAATCCATCGAGACAACAATAGTGTGACTTACCTGCCAACCTCTCAAGCATTTGATCAATAAATGGCAGAGGAAAATGATCCTTCCTAGTAGCATTGTTCAGCCTTCGATAATCTATGCAAACTCTCCACGAATTTTGCTCTCTCTTTGGCACAAATTCTCCTTCATTATTTGCCACCACTGTAATTCCTGATTTTTTAGGAACGACCTGCACAGGACTAACCCAAGAAGAGTCAGAAATAGGATAGATTACACCTGCAGCAAGGAGTTTAAGAATTTCCTTTTTCACGACTTCCATCATTGGAGGATTAAGCCTCCTTTGTGGTTGTCTCACGGTTTTGCTGTCCTCTTCTAGGTGTATTCTGTGTGTGCAAATGGCAGGAGATATTCCCTTTATGTCAGCTATAGTCCAGCTGATTGCTCCCTTGAATTCCTTCAAGACATTCAAAAGTCTTTCTTCTTGTGTGTTGGTCAGCTTGCTGGAAATTATGACCGGTAGGCTCTTCTCGAGGCCTAGAAACGAGTACTTCAGGTGCTCAGGTAATGTTTTGAGTTCCAAGTCGGGTGCCTGCAAAATTGAAGGCTGAAGTTTAGTGACTTGGTCTGTTGATTCTAAAGCTTGCACATCACCTGTAGTAGTGTCTGAAACGTCCAACTCCTTAACAAAATTAAGGATTTCGGGCTTAATTGGTAGCTCATCTTGCAATTTCTTCACCTCATCATGAGATAAACCATTACTAAGAACAAACTCAAGTGGATCAGAATTATTAATTTCAGAAATGTCATCAACCAAGGGATCAATAACATCTAAAAAATTAACACAGTGTATATCTTCAGGATATTTCATTGCTTCATACATATTAAATTTAATCAATTCCTCACCAAATTCAAGCGTTAAACACCCATCATACACATCAATTTTAGCACGGGCTGTTCTCAAAAACGGTCTACCAAGGATCACATCAGTAGTTCTGGTAACATCCTCATTTCTCATGTCAACAACATAGAAATCTACTGGAAAAACAAAGTCTCTAACCTGCACCAAGACATCCTCTACTACTCCAACGGGGTATACAATGGATCTATCAGCAAGTTGGATAACAACTCTAGTTTCCTTAAGATTTCCTATATTCAAAGTTTCAAAAATGGATAGAGACATGACGTTTATACCTGCTCCAAGGTCGCACAATGCTTTCTCTACTTCCTTGCTCCCGATTTTACAAGGTATCACAAAGGTACCTTGATCCTTGCATTTCGTAGGAAGTTCTTTTTGCAAAATAGCTGAAACATTCTCATTAAAACTCACGGTTTCCATGCCTGCTAGTTTCCTCTTGTTAGTACATAAATCCTTTAAGAATTTAGCATATTTAGGGACCTGGGATATCATATCTAGCAATGGCACATTAATAGCAACTTTTCTAAAAACTTCAAGAATTTTCTCCTCATCCTTCTCCTTCTTGGCTTTTGAAGGCCTTTCGGGAAAAGGAAAAGGTGTTACCTGAGGGGTTGAAGTTCCTTCCCGTGCTTCTGGAGTTGGAATGGATGTTTCACCTACTGGAGTAGATGATTCTGCCACTGGAGTGGTCGATTCCTGCACCTTTTCTGTTTCAGATTCTTGTGGCTGTTCTGGTCGGTTCATCCCGAGGTCTAGGGATGAACTGACCCTTGGTGGCAAATCTTTTCCACTTCGTAGAGTCATGGCATTGAGATGTTTGGGATTTTCTACTGTGTTCGAAGGTAGCTGGCCTGAGGTGTTTTGGTGGCTCATGGTGAACTGTGCCATCTGTTTTTGGAGGTCAGCTATCGCTCCTTGGGTGGTTTGTATGAATGGTTGAAGGATTTGTTTGAGAGTTTCTTCAAGTGGTGGTGGAGGTGGTGCAGTAAGTTGCAATGGTTGTGGAGGTGCTGGCAACTGTGGTTGTTGTGGTTGAGCTGGGGTCTGATTCGTTTGGAAGTTTTGCTGGTTTTGTTGAGGTTTAGACTTGAAATTCCTCCACTCAAAAGGAGGTTGTTGCTGATTTGGTCCCCACCCATAATGAGGGTAGTTCTTCCAACCTGGATTGCTGCTGTTGGAGTATGAGTTTCCTTGATGAGGCATGGCTGCATTGGCTTGCTCTAGAGGATCTGCTACAAGTGGACATTCGTGAGTCATGTGACCGATTTGGCAACAAACTCCACAAGGCGTGACTTGTTGTGGTGGAATTTGTTGGATTTGTGCAATGGTTGCTGGAAAGTTCTTCATAAAAGTAGACACTTCTTCCATGTGTCTCTCAAGTGCAGCAACATTTATGTTGTGTGCAGAGGTGGTACGTTTATGAGCTTCATTTTGTTGGCAATTATCTGCCAAAGTCTGAATAAGGGCTCTAGCTCGACTAGGGGTCAAGTCCAATAATGCTCCTCCTACAGCTGAATCAAGTTTTTCCTTGTCTTTAACACACATGCCATCATAAAAGTATTGTATCAATGATTGCTCGGGTACACCATGCGTAGGACAGACTTCTTGGAGGTCTTTAAACCTCTGATGGTATTCTCCAAAAGACTCATCCCCTCGTTGCTGGATAGAAACAAGACTCTTCCTAGCTGCTCCTGCTTTGGTAGCTGACCAATATTTCTTAAGAAAAGTGGCAGCCATTTCAGCCCAAGAGTTTATGGAGTTGTGTGGAAGACTGAAAAACCAATTCTTTGCTGAGTCCTCTAGAGACCATGGAAAAGCTCTTAATTTAGCACGTTCAAGGCTCACTCCAGTGGGTTTAAGTGCATCACATTCAAATTGAAACTTCTGGAGGTGCTTGTAAGGATTTTCGGAGGCATGTCCTCTGAATTTGCTAAGGTTGTGCATGACATTTGACTTCACGGCCCAGTCATTTGGTACTGGACGGTAGTTAATACACAGGAAAGACTCCTGTTCGGCTCCTTGATTGAGCTCTCGAAGGGTAGGTTCAGGTGGATTGGCCATCTCTGGTTCAGGTTCAGTGTCAGGTTCTGGTTGATCCGTCCCGAGGTCTCGGGATGAGCTGACCTCTGCTTCTGAGTCTGATCCGAACAAGGTAAATTCACTGAATTTGCGTTTTGATATTCTGATTGCTGTTTCTATTCTGGCAATCTCTGGGATGTAAGGTAGTGGTTGTGAACTAGATGAGCTGGTCATGAACAAAAAAAATCAAAAATTAGAACACGTTGTCCCCGGCAACGGCGCCAATTTATGACGGGTGTCGAATCCGTTCATAAAATAAATAAAATACAACTCAGTGCTATGCTACAAATTAATGCAGATAGTGGTGAGAGGATCGATCCCACAAGGACAAGCTTCGCCTAATTCTTGGAGTTCCTGTAAATAACCAAGTAAAAGAAACCAAGTTTTGGGGTTGAGATATAATTAAACAGAAAAACAGTAGATTTAAGATCAGTCGCAAACAATAAAAACAACTTTAAAATAGAGAGAATTACAGTGGAGAAAATATTCCGGGTAGAGATCATTGCGAGATGGCATTGGTAAGTTGTTGATCATTGACAAGATCATTGACAAAATACATTTTCGAAATGGTTTTCATAGAAGAAGTTGTGGAACCAGCTCACACTAGATTCCCAACCTGCTACAAAAGTATTTAAAAGAATCACTTCATTTTAAACACCCTAATCTTCCCAAGTTCATCCTAAGATTCTAATCCGCCACTTTGCCTTGGCTATGCAGAGCCTTCTACAAAGGAATCAGAATACTTATGGAAGTACTTGAGAGATTGATTAAAGACAGTGAGGTCCCTCTTCTAGACAAGGGAATACTTTCATCATCCACGAGTCTGGTCTAGTCTGGCACTTGACCCAGCTGTCACCTAGGTCGGCCCTTCTCAAGGCCTCGGGATGGGATGACCGCCTAATTCAATTTCTTCTATCAGCTTAGACCAAGCAAATACCCCTCATGCCCTGCTGATTTGTCTACAAACGTTCTCTAAGAGTGATGTAATCACAAGAGAACTGACTACACTTGCCCGAATTAAATTCAAGGTGATCAAGCTCAAAAATTAATGAAGACAAGTTTAAAATTAAAACAAGAAGGTTTGAAATATGAAATTCATTTCTATGAAGCTTAAACAAGTCTCACAATCAACATACCAGCCAATCTCTTGATCCCTACCAGGAACTTGGAGTTTAGTTACAATACATAATCAAAATAAACAAAAGAAGTTCAAATCCGAAATTACAAAGAGTGCTGGAATTTCTGGAAAAAGTTGGTAAATGCTGATTTTTCTCCCTACTGTTCTTGATTGTCCGAATGCAATCCCCTCCTCTTCACAAACTCAATCTTGCTACCTTAAATTGGTCTTTCATTTGCCCGCCAACTCCTCTCCAAGGACAGTCCACGCCAGCTCACAAGCTCCCAAGAGCTTGTCCTCTAAGTGCTTGTACATAAATGGGAATATTCTTCATTTTATCAAGAAGAATGTTGATTCATTCTTCCAAGATGTCTTCAAGCACATGAGAATAACATATAGGGGCCCAAGAAGTCTAGTGTCTGCAAATAATGTGTCCCAAGAAGACAGGAAACGCACTAGAGATTAAATAAACCCGGCACGCGGATTCATGGAAAGTGCAGATCCAGCTGGCCTTCCGGAGGGACGCTTCTTGTCGAGGCCTAGAGGAGAGCTGATCTCGGCAAAATAGAGGAGTGGCCTTGAGACGAACAGACCAACTTCAAAGCGGCAAGGCTGAAAATGGAACTTCAACACCATATGATTGATTACAACTCTATTCTTCAAGCTTTTCACTCCTTTCCTTCACATTGATGCTCCAAAGGCTGAATCATAAGAAAGGAAGCAAATAGGCTCAAAGTAGCATATTTACCATCTCAATTACTAGGAAAAGAGATAGTAAAACAACCAAAATAATCCATCAATCAATGGCGTTACCCCATCCCAGGACAAGACGGGCTTCTCGAGAGGAGCGTAGATGTCGCCTTGCCTAGGTAATACCTACCCTTATACATATATCTAGCGATAGCCCACTCCATCAAAGGGGAACTTTAACCCCCTCTGATGGGCGCGTTAGCCCCTTGTGGCCGAGATCACTCAGAAATGCTCCACTTTCGCCTATAAATGCCTCCCCCACAAAGGAGGAAGGGAAGCAGAAATTGCTGGCCCAAGCTCTGCCATTCGTATCACCAATACTAACTTAAGCATCGGAGTGTTTCCGCCGGAGACCCCCTCCGGCGTCTTATAGGTACATCGGACCACCGTGGATCCCGAACTCGTGAAGCCCTTTCCCCGTCTATCCTTTTGCAGCCGACAAATCTTATCAAATTTCGGAGTGTTTCCGCCGGAGACCCCCTCCGGCGTCTTGCAGGTGCATCGGACCACCGTGGATCCCGAACTCGTGAAGCCCTTTCCCCGTCTATCCTTCTGCAGCCGACAAATTCTTATCAAATTGGTGCTCTCGTTGAGAGTTTTGGTTCTATTAAGTGAGCATCGTTAATAAGCAAGCTCCATTCCTCCCGAAACTAGAAGGATTATGGCTTCAGATTCAGATCCCGCGCTGTCCCAATCCACTAACATCCCGTACAACACTCGCCGATGACTTTTTGCTTTTGCTACCTCCGATATTTCTACCACAGCGCAAGAAATAACTGCAGGGGGATCAGATCCTCCCTCTAGACAAGTGACAGAAGCAACTGTATTTCAGATTTGTTCCCCCTTTTCCCACATAGCGGGACCCAGTTATCCTACCCCCCAAGCGAGGGGATCTGTGATAAGTGAAACGGGCAACCCTCTTGTGAATTCCATAGCTGCCCTCCAGGCCCAATTGGATCGGTTGACAGAGGCAGCTGCTGGATTTACGCCTAATGTTTCAGGACCTGGTGTGCCCTCCCAGGTAGTTTTCACTCCGTCTATTGTCAATGAGCGACCGTTGTCGCCCCGATAATCTAGAGGACTTCCGTTTTCCTTCCCCTTATTATCGGCCCCCATGAATGTCTCGCAACTCGCGCACGGGCATATTGAACCTTTTGGGCAATATAAGGGGGAAATCCCTATTCCTGAAGAAGGCCGCCGATGTGGTGGATATAGAGAACGCTGGGATGGTAGACGAGATGAGATGCTCAGAGAACCATCTCCTAGATACAGCAAAAGATCCAATAGCAGGGGGTGTCAAAGTCAAACACCGAGAAGCCGTAGCCGATCTCCCAAGCAGCATCATGAATACGACCCTCAGAACCCAAGATACGATGTTAAAAATCCACCTCCGCATCGACCTCATAGAGTCCCTGACAATAACGCTGGTCACCCGTTCAGTCACCGCGTGAGACTTCACAGGGTCCATCGGCACGTGAAACTTCCTACAGAATCATTTGATGGTACGAAAGACCCTATCTCTCACCTCAATAAGGTGAAAGACTTTGTACAATTTCAAACCCGTAGTGATGCTGCACTATGCCAAATATTCTTCATGACTCTGTCAGGGATGGCACGTCTCTGGTTTGAGGGACTCCCAACCGGATCTATTGATAACTTCTCTCAGCTAGAGGACAAGTTCAGAAGTCAGTTTAGCAGTGCAATCCCTATCAGGAAGTCTGTAGCGGCACTATTCGATATCCATCGAAGACCGCAGGAATCGTTGAATGAATTTCTAAGCCGATTCAATCTCGAAATGTCCCTGACGCCAGGGGTCACCATCGATTTTGTGATAGAGGCCTTAAAGCGTAACTGCCGTTACGGAAAATTGAGAGATACGTTAACGGTAGACCCACCACTGACCCTGGATGTGTTAAGAGTAAAAGCACACAATTACGCGAGGATGGAAGAAGAGGAAAATAGAGAGTGGATGCGAGACATACCGACAGAGCCGTACCTGGCCCCTAACCCCTCGCACAGCAACGCCCCCGAGACGCGACCAAGTGATGACTATAGTCAATGGAAAGAGCACACTATCAAGGCCTCTAATCGCCAAAGAGGTAATTTTCCGAAAGGAAGACCTGGAGGTTCCCTTACCCGAAAGCAAGCGGGACCTGGGTTCCAACAGTCGCCCTTCTTCTCCCTCTACTCTACTTTTTGTTCCAATGTCTCCTCCTACTGCCGCGAGGGGCGGCCCTGCTCCCAGCTTGATAACTAACGCCTCTTCATATGATCCTCCCCTCCTTCCTACTCACTAAATTGACTTGCGCTCCTTTTGAGATAACATTCTACAGTTTCCAGCGGATGCTACTGATGATGCTATCCTTGCGTCTACCTCCTTTCTGGCGGCCGAGATAATGTTTCTTCAAAGAAAAAGAGATGCTTTTGTGGCTAAGAGTCAACAGGAGCGCATAAACTTTCTTCGTTCTCAAGTGTTTTCTTCATTCTGCCATCTCCACTACATGGATGAAGAAAACGCCAGAGTGGCGGTGAACGGGCAGGGGGAGATAGATAGGGTAGTGTCTGAGCGTCAGAGTTATCTGGACGCCCTTACTGCTGCCAAACAAGAAACAGAGACTGCTAAGCGGGAGGCCGAAGTTGCTAGGCAGGAGGCATTGACTGTTAAGCAGGAGGTGGAAGCTGTCAGGCTCGCCTTAGAGGAAGAAAAACATAAAGGTGTTACCCTGACCGAACGCCTTTCTCAAGAGGAGACTGAGCTTCGTCAGGAGAGACAGAGGAATGCTGAGATATCCGCCGAGCTTGCCCTTTCTACTGAGAAGAGCCGTTGGTACTTGAAGAAAGGTGGGGTAATCATGTCGGAGGCTTTTATGTTTAATCAAGGGGTAGAGAACCTTTGTGTTGAAGCTCTTGCTGATTACTTTGATAAGAGGGTCCCAACCATCTCTGATGAGGACTTCTACCGCTCGAGATCCGCTCAGCAAGGTGGAGGCAATCCGCCAACTGCTCCATAGGCATCGTGTCTTATGTTTTTGATTTTGTAATCGATGCGCCCTCCTCTTTTTTGTAATGTTGACAATATCGCTTCTTTCTTGGTTAGGCCACTGCTTTTTGAATGGAATTTCTCTATCCACTTTGTTTCATAATACTATCGGTGCGATTGTTCGACCATGGCGTTTGGTGTCGTGTTTCTACTTTTGGAGACATGTCCTTTCTGTAGTTGCGTGACTTTCAATTCAGGCTCCTCAGCTACATCTATCTATTGACCTTATCGTTGTGTCTTCTGGTACTATTCCCGTGGGCGAGTCAGCGTTGTTTCTGACCGTGTTGTGCTTAAATCAATGCCACCCTTTGAATTCTTTAGTCTTGTTACTTTCAGACCTGTCGCGACGATATTGCTGTGATATGGACACCTTTCCAACTCTACTTCACCGGGTATCAAACGCTCGGCTACTAGCTGGGGTGTCTTTTTCTTTCCAAGTGTCGAAGATTGGCTTGGGGCGTGCCTCATCTTAGTGAGCCGTCTGATCAGGACCGGGTATCACAAGGATAGGATTTTCACTCCCAAGCGTTGATACCTCGCGTCTCTGGAGCGTGCCTCGTCTTAATGGGTCGTCTGTGTGAGCACGGTTGCTACAAGGATAGGATTTTCACTTCCAGGACGGAGTTGCTATCTCCTCGGGGCGTGCCTCGTCTTAATGGGTTGTCTGTGTGAGCACGGTTGCCACAAGGATAGGATTTTCACTCCCGAGGATGCCGGGGCGTGCCTCGTCTTAATGGGCCGTCTATGTGAGCACGGTTGCCACAAGGATAGGATTTTCACTCCCGGGAGCGTTTGGGGCGCGCCTCGTCTTAATGGGCCGTCTGTGTGAGCACGGTTGCCGCAAGGATAGGATTTTCACTCCCAACGCTATATTATGCCAGGGCGTGCCTCGTCTTAGTGAGTTGTCTGATCAGGACCAGCCATCACAAGGATAGGATTTTCACTCCTGGCATTCTTCATTTGCCTGCATGTTTTCAGTCACAAAGTGCACGAAGAGTGCTTATGATTCATTCGTTAGAATAATATTGTCATTACCGGGTAAGGAAGACTAGTTCCTGGCATGGTATAGCTTCAGCCGAGCGATGTTCCAAGAGTTTTGCAAGGGCATTCCATCGAGCATTTCCAAATGGTAGGCTCCCCTCCCAACGACGCGTGTGACGCGATATGGTCCGTCCCAATTTGGGCTGAGTTTTCCCATGCGTTGCCCTGCTGCTCGCTTGTCTCTGAGCACTAAATCCCCTGCTTTAAGCAGTCGTTCTCTCACTTACCTGTTGTGGTGTTGTGCCATTTTCCTTTTGTAATATAGGGTCTTTAGGAGGGTTTCCTCGTGTGCTTCTGGTAGTGCGTCAAGGTTAGCGCGCAACATTTCCTCATTGGTTTCTTCTTTGAAATGAGCCACTCGAAGGCTTATGGTGCCAATTTCTACCGGTGTGACAGCTTTTATTCCGAAAGCCAACGCGAAGGGGGTTTCTCCTGTGCTAGCCTTGACAGTCATGCGGTAGGCCCACAATACGTATGGCAGTTCGTCTGGCGATTTCTTTTTGGAACCATCCAGGTTTCTTTTGATGCCACTGAGAATACTGCGGTTGGTTACTTCGGCCTGGCCATTAGTTTGAGGGTGTGCGACAGAAGAGAACCTTTGTTCTATCTGAAATTTTGCACACTGCTCTCTGAAGAATTGGCTCGTAAACTGCATCCCGTTATCGCTAACCAGCACACGCGGTACCCCGAATCGCATGATGACTTGGTGTTTAAAGAAATGCCAAATTTTCTCAGTGGTGATGGTGGCTAACGCCTCGGCTTCGGCCCATTTTATGAAATAGTCTACCGCCACGACCACAAATTTTAGCTGAGATCTGGCCTTCAGAAACGGGCCCAAAATGTCAATGCCCCACTTACCAAATAGGCATGGAGCGACTATCTCTGAAATCTGCACGGCCGATTTTCTAGGGACCTTAGGATACTCTTGACATTTCTGGCAGGTTTTTATGAAGTTATGGCAATCACTTCGAATGGTGGGCCAGTAGAACCCTGACCGAAAGACTTGGGATGCCAAGGTGTCGCTGGCGACGTGCATGCCGCATATCCCTTCGTGAATTTCTCGCAACACGTGAAGGCCTTCCTGCTCCGACACGCACTTAGCGGCCGTATGAGAGAAATATCTCCGGATTAATTCTCCGTTGTAGTATGTGCATCACGCCGCTCGTTTTAGGATTTTCCTTTTTTCCGCGTTTTCCTTCGGTAACTCCTCATGTTTCAGATATTTTATTACTGGGATTCTCCAGTCATTTTCTATTTCCTCCACACAGAGCGATGCTTGTTCTTCCATGAAAGAAGGTGTGGATAGTTCCCCGTAATGTACATCCTGAGGTACGGAGGTTTCAAAATTGGCTGCCATTTTGGCGAGGCTGTCTGCCTCCACATTATCCTCCCTGGGAATATGCTCAAAGATGACCTGGGTGCCTTTCCCCTGTATTTCTGACAACTCTCATTTTACTTTGGCCAAGTATTGGATCTATTATTAGTTTAGAATCTCCGCGTATCGTTAGGTGTAGACCGCGTTTTGCTTTTGTGGCATGTGCGGCTTTGATGGAGAAGTTGTTTCCTATTCTGAGCCCTGCTAGCAACGCTTCATATTCTGCCGCATTGTTGGACAACGGTTGCAAGATTCTGATGGCATATCGTATCTTCATGCCGTTTGGTCCAATTAGGAAAACACCCGCGCCTGCTAACTCTTGATTTTTTGCTCCGTCCACGTGAATAACCCATGAGTCCGTATAAGTTTCCGGGGTCAATAAGCATGAGTCCTGCGCCTCCTTTTTTAATGGTTCTACCAGCGCGTCTTCTGTGAATGTACATTCCGCTATGAAATCAGCTAACTCTTGGGCTTTAACGGCCGGTCTAGCCTTGTACTGTAGCCCATATTGTTCGAGTTCGAT
The DNA here is from genome assembly GCA_963691705.1 of Viola odorata. Lineage (NCBI taxonomy): Eukaryota > Viridiplantae > Streptophyta > Magnoliopsida > Malpighiales > Violaceae > Viola > Viola odorata. The sequence continues at coordinate 35,781,305 of OY829542.1, forward strand.
TGCCCAGATTTGCATTCTCTCTTAGGACTTTGGCTTTCTAAAGATTTTTCTCAAAGGCTGATCGGTGAGTACAGTGACGGGGTGGGCTTGAAAGTATCGGTCCATCTTTCACGTTGCCTGTATTAGGGCAAGCGCTATCTTTTCAATGCGGGCGTAACACAACTCAGCATCTTTCAATATGTGGCTGATAAAAAATACAGGACGGTGTATAGGCCCCTCGCTTCGTACGAGGACAGCGTTGACTACCTCGTCAGCTACGCCCAGGTATAGATATAGCTCATCGCCAGATTCAGGCCTTGTTAGCTCAAACGCTTTCTCGCATTCCTCTATCCATCCGAAGGGGGCCTTATTTCGAATGACTTTAAAAAAGGGTAAACATCTCTCACCCTGTCTGGAGATGAACCGTCCTAACGCGATGATGCGCCCGGTAAGCTTCTGTATTTCTTTAACAGTCCGAGGAGGTATCATATCCTGGATGGCCTTTATCTTCGAAGGGTTAGGCTGGATACCCTTCCGACTAACCACGTAGCCCAAGAATTTACCCGTTTGGAACGTGAACATGCATTTTCGGGGATTCAATTTCATTTTGTACTATTCCATCACGTTGAAGACTTCCTCCAAATCAGCTAGGTGGTCTTTAAATCTTTGACTTTTAACTAGGATGTCGTCTACGTAAGCCTCTACGTTTCTCCCAATTTGCTTTTCTAAGACTTTATTTGCCATGCACTGGAACGTTGCCCCGACATTTTTTAGCCCAAACGGCATTGGAGTGTAGCAGTAAGTAGCCCTCAGGGTGATGAAGGCGGTTTTCTCTTCGTCTTCCACGGCCATGGGAATTTGGTGATACCCGGAGTTAGCATCTAGGGAGCTTAGGTAGGCATACCCGGCAGTTTGGTCGACCAACTGATCGATTCGAGGAAGGGGATAGCAATCCTTGGGGCAGGCGTTGTTCAAGCCAGTGAAATCGATGCACATGCGCCAATCCCCGTTAGGCTTAGGAACTAACACAGGGTTAGCTAACCAGGTCGGGTATTGGACTTCTCGGATGAACCCCACTTCCGTAAGCTTTAGTAGCTCTTTCTCAATAGCTGCTGTCTTTTCTGGTGATAAAACGCGTCGCCTTTGCTGAACAGGCTTGGCGTCAAGGTTAACATTTAGCCGGTGTTCTGCAACCTCTCGCGAAATTCTGGGCATGTCTGCTGGTTTCCACGCGAATTCTCCTCTGCATTTTCTTAGTAGTCGGGCTAACTGCATACTCTCTTCAGGGCTCATCTTCTCGCTAACCAAGAGATTAGCTTCACTGTCCTTACTGACAAGTATTGACATCATCCGATCTAGCGGCTGAGTGCGCTTTTCTTCTTTATCGTTGAAGGGATCGTCCATTACACATTAACGATCACAACTCCTTTGAGTCATGAGCAAGTAGCATTCAGCAGCTAACTTTTGGTCCCCTTTGATCGAAACCACGCCGTCCCACGAGGAGTACTTCATCCGCAGGTGTTTTTGTGATATCGCTGCCCCGAAGCGATTGAGGAACGGCCGCCCTAGTATGGCGTTATAAGGAAGGGTTAGGTCTACGACCAGAAATAATAACTCTTCAGAGCGTTTGGATGTGTCTTCTCGGAAATATACTGACAGTGACGTGATTCCTGCAACTGGGATCGGTACCCCATCAATCCTGACAATTGGCCTTCTACAAGGCTTTAACTCACCGTCAGGGCGCTTCATCAAGTTGTATGCTTCTAGTGAAAATAAATTCACTGCACTCCCATTATCGACAAGGGTTCGTCTTACTCTGTGGCTACCGATAACGGGCGTTACTACCAACGCATCGTTATGCTGGAAAACAATGCCTTTTTCGTCTTCTTCTGAGAAAGACAATACCATCTTGTCTAAGGCACTTATTGCCTCGATCTTCCCCTGTGTGCTTTCTCGTTTGCATTTCTCCCCGGGACTGGGCGTTTGTGGCATAGCTTCCTCAAAATAAGGTGCCCCACCCGCGATGATGTTAATCATAGGCATCTGATCGCTGTGAACAATGAGAGTCTCCCTATTCTGCCCAGGGGGATGGCATTTGCCTATAGTCAGATGTCACTTCAATCGGATTGTTCCTGGCCTCCTCTCTTGTCTTAGTGGTAAATTCTCCGAGATAGCCTTCTTCAACTAGGCGTTCTATGGCCAGTTTCAATTCTCTGCACACATCCGTTGAGTGCCCTTTGACTTTATGGAACTTACAGAATGCATTTTCTCTTCCCCCCATAATTACTCAACTAGGGTTTCACAGGAGCTGGGTAACGGATAGGTAAGTTTCGCTGCTGAACTATCGCTAGGATTTCCGCCCTTGGGAGTATGAGGGAAGGAAGGTCAGGGTCGTATGGGCGACTGTTGGAACCCCCCACGTTGGTAACGGAAGACCCCTCTCCGCCAAGTGTTCCGAGATTAAGAGTGTTCGAATTAAAGCCAGCAGCAACAAAAGTAGAATAAATCAGAGAATCACCTAAAATGTGGGGATCGCGGCCGAAACTAGCACTTTGTGATTGGTCGACAGGCGCACCTCCACCCCCAGGGGCCGTTAGAGGAGGATTAGTAGCGGACGACGAAGGGCTATGTGGAAACTCATAGCGAGCCTTCTTCTGACACTCTCAGAGCGACTCCGCGATAGACATATCACATTGAGAGGATGAATGAGCAGGGGCAGCACCTACTTCCTAAACAACAGAAAAGCATAGTAAGAAAATTGCGCAAAAAAAGAAAAACAGTAGGGGGGAAATAAATAAATACCTGGGTGCTCAGAGGAATGCCAGAAGGGATCGTATCAGCTGTCGCCTCTAAGGAAACGACAGTTGGGGAAGAAATGAGATGCGTAGCACGCGTCTTCCTAGCCCTCTTCTTCTTCACAACCCGAGTTTGAGGAGGCGGCGTTTGAGCAGTATCTGGAGCAGCGACAGCTTTGGCTTCGGCCTCCACCCTTTTCTTTTGCTCCCGTTTCCTCTTCCTTCGGAAGTACTCAGGCTCCCAACCGGGTGGAGGCACTGCACAGTTACAAAACGTTAGTGTTAGTACTTCCCTGTAGAACAAAGAAAACGGCCAAACGCTCACCCTTTTTGCATTCCTCCATATCCAACCCGTTAGCCACTCTACGGGCGTCAACGCTAAAGTCTAACTGAAGCAGCGTCTTCAACCAGCCGTCTTCCGGGTCAGAAAGGGGTTTCCTGTTACCCCAACCCCCATCTTTAATTTCTTCATTAAATCCGGCCCTCCATAAAGGCTCAGGCAGCTCAACAACAAAAAATTCTTCTTTCCGGCGAGGAATAGAAGACTCGATGCCCATGAGCTTCCAAGTAAAGGGCTTAAGTGAGCCATCTTCATAGCGGGGAGATATTGATATCACCCCTTTCCGAGAATACAGCTGAAAAATATTGTGAAGTAACGCCAGAGTGGGGGATTCAATCCCTTTGAAGCGGCACAATGCCGCAAAGGCGCTAACAACGCACATCGCGTTAGGGCTCAACTGAGCCGGAGCCAAGTCAGAATCAGCCAACAACAATTTCACGAGCGGATCAAGGGGAAGACGAAACCCATGATCAAACAATTTGGCATACATCATTCTATTATTACTGGGCAAAACACTATTTAGGCGAAGCAATTCAGAAGCAGCATATACGGGATAATCTTTAGGGAACCGAGCATTAGACTCGGCTAACTTGAGATGAATTAAAGGCAATGTGTAGAGAGAAGTGGGCGTACTATCAATTTTCTCTTCCCCAACAGACCTTTGAGGATCTTCTTCCTCGACAGATTTTTTAGAACGAGTTTTAGCCATGACTAACAAAGGAGAAAGAAAGAGAAAAGAAAGGGATGTGTACCTTAGCAAAAGAAAATACCAGGAGACCCAGACTAAGAAAGATGGAGCGGCGTGGGTTATTTTCCAGAAGGAAACAGAGGAAGAGGAGATTAAAAAAGAAGAAGGAGATAGGGGAAATATTATATATAACCCTGAGAAGGTAAAAAGGTATGGCCAATCAGCGACCGACATATGGCAAAGCAGATTGGCAAAGAGAGTGGCACGCGCGAGAAGTCATAAGTTTCAAAACAATGATGAAACGTTTCAGCATTCACGTCTCCCTAGAAGATGCCCGCGTCAAACGCTTCTCCATGAAAAAGACACGTGTTTTTATTCATCATTACTTTCCGAATCGCATTAATGGGGAGACTGCCGCATTTAATGACCTAAAAAGCAGTGCTGGCCTCACCAAACGGTGTGATGATGCAAAGAAGATAATGAAGAAAACAAGTAACGACACAGTGAGTCAAACGGCGCGATAAGGGCTACATGGCGTTAGCATTATTACAGAAGCAACAATGTCAAATGATTCTCATGGAAAAATAAAGAAATATAGATAGCAATAGGAATAACAATCAAAGGGGAACGTCCAGGATCGTCAGCCCTTTTCCCCTTCCGGGGTGGATAAGCCATCCCCTCTTTTGCTAACCTCATCCATTACAGCAGAGATATAATCAGCAACCTGGGCTGGGTTAGAAGAGTCACCCTTAAAGCGGGTTGCGAATCCAGAAGTAAAGGCTTCCAAGACCTTCTTCTTCCACCACTCCACCTTTAGCGGTGTCCTAGCAAATTCTTTGTCTCGAGCCAGCATCTCTTCGCGAAGAAGGAGATTTTTCTTCTTTTCCAATAATAACACTGCCTCCAGAACCTCCACCTTCGCTTTACCTGCGGATCTCTCTCTGTTTAGTTCCTTTTGTGACTCGTCATAAAGACGCGTTAGCAACTTCACATGGTCCGTTGATCGGTCAAGCTGCACCTTTTGAGCCCATACCGCGCTAGAAAAATTTCGCAACTCGTGATCATGAATGTCGAACAGATAGTTCAGATGATGGAAGGTATCCAGAGAATCATTCATAACATACCGGTGACGGAATTTCGGAGAAAGCTAAAGAAATTTCTCTCTCTTTGCGGGAACTCATCATTTCCCCTATCAAGGGCGCGGTAAACTCATCTCTAGAAAAGGGTTTGGGTATTCCGGCAGCGCGGAGGCCGTCAAAACAGAACCTTGTCAAGTTCATGCGGTAAGCCGGAGTCCCGTTAGGGCCCCATAGGAAAGATTGATGGATGGAGTTGAAGAGGAACCCTCAGCAAGCACATTCGAGATAGGAGTAAAAAACAACTGCGGAAGGGCTTTAGGCGGCAATTCGACAGCTGAGTCTGCAACAGAATATGTGGCTATTACGTCGGGAATACAGTGAGAAATCGGAGAGTCAGGAGCGTTAGCAGTAGGTGGGGAACCTGCCATCGGTATGGGCCCCACCACAGCAGGACAGGTAGTAGTCGACGCCTCAGTAATCTTCACCGGCTGAGAAGTACTTGCCTTAGACGGGGCAGTGGGTACAGGAGCAGACGTCGCGTTAACAGAAGGTACCCCGGTAGTCCGCCTACTTGTGTCTACTCGAAGCTTCTTCCGACAAGAAGAAGAAGCATGACGAAGGTCTGGTTTCGCATCCGTATCCTCCTCATCGCTATCAATCGCCCTTGTCGTGGTTTGGCCGAAATCTGTTCCCTTGCGACGATCTGGTAGCCAATTCTCGACGAAGCGAGAAGCTCGGACAGAGTCGCCGAGCCTTCGCCCTCCCTGAGCAACCGTCTTGGTTCTTCTCCTCTAAGGCCGAGCACCTTGGCAGTTGGAGCCTTCGACAGGGGGAGAGGCTGGTAAAGTTTAGAGTGGCGTTACATTCAAAGGAGTGCCAACGTTACCAGGTGATTAACCGTCAGCATCTCCTACAAAAAAGAGAAGCGTGTTAAGACAAGGAACAAATGCGAAAGAAAGCAAGAAGAGAGGCAGACTTACCCATAACGCACTCCTCCAGAGGCCTGAATAAAGTAAATTCGCGGATACGATAGCAGGTATCCACGTCTAACAAAGCGTAAGCCTGCTGTAGCTCAGCTCTGGTCAGTATCGCGGGATTCGCCCAAATAGGGCCTATGAGCTCCTGGTTGAAATTAATGCGCCACAAACGAGACGGTAGCTCGAGAATAAAGAAACTGCCTTTCCAGTCAGCCACACTCCTCTCAAAACCATGAAATCGCTGCCAAAACGACTGCGCGAACGCGTCATCCCATCGAGGAGTGATATCGATTAAACAATCATGACAATTCATACTAAAGAATTTGCGAAATAAATTGAGAGATGGGGTGAGAATGTTCCTCAACTCGCAAGCGCGAAGAAAGGCATAAACCCCACACCAGGAAGAAGGAGTTATCTGGGCAGGATTAAGGTTGTACTCCCGCAGCAGCGTTAGTATTGATTCATGAACGGGAAAGCGAAAACCATAAAGGAACATCTTAAAATAAAGTAGCCTACAGAAACCCCACGCTGGATCATGAAGCCGCATGTGACTTTCAGGAACAGAGGGCTCATACCCGGGGGGAAAGGTAATACCGTGTTCCTCTAATTCAGCTTTTAGAACCACATCGCATGTAAAAATACTGGGTGATTGTGCGACCTCTGGATCCATGGGTCTCCAAATAACCTGGCGAGGCCTATTCCTAACCATAATAAAATAGGAAATCTGAGAGAATGGAAAGGGTACCTTATAAGTGAAGATTTACGGGTGACGCTCGGTGGACGACGGCCGGCAACCAGGAGGTTATTCCGAGGAAAGATGAAGAAAGACGAAAAAGAAAATTTGAAGCGAAGGAAAAAGTGTTGGAAAGAGATAATGGCCCTTTTTAAAAGGGGTTAAAATGCCACCACATTAATGGAGCTACCAATCACGTGGGGACGCGTGTAAGAAGAAGGTGGCCACGTGGAAGTACATTAAAGGAATCTGGGAAGGGAAGTTATTCGTCGTGATTCCCCAAAGGGTGGCAAAGTTGACTCAGTCAAAAATAATTGTGAAGCGGTTGCCTCAGTAAGGCTAACCCCTCACGATAGCTATCAGCGAGACCATCACGCTGACGGAGAGATAGTGACAAAGAGAAAGATAGAAAGCATTATTTTATTCATAAAATGCCAAAAGGCATGTACAGTATGCGTAGCATAAGGGCACTAATCCTTATCGGGCTAGTAAATGCCATAGTGATAGACCCCGTCGTCATCCAGGAACGGCATCTTCTCGTTAGCGGGTGGAGAAGGTCCATCCACTTCCTTCCAGGGCCCTGACGGGCCTGACTTTCCCTTGGCGCATGACCCTACCGCTCCAGCATCAACATCAACAGAAGAAGTTTTCTCCAACGAATAGTCAGATAAAGGAAAGCGTTTGCCAGTTTCCTGAATAGTGGAACCAGAAGAATCCAAGGCCGCGGCGGACACCTTGGGGGTTTTCTCCCTTTGCCTCTTGCGGCCCTTTCGACGGGCTGGAGGCCTCCATGGTGGTGACGGAGGAGGATGATCTGAGTCCGGCGATGTTGGAGGAGTTGGCAGGGAGTCGCGATCAATGGATCTCAAAAAATAGAAATCTGCCATTCGACTTGCAAATAAATAAAAGAAAAGAAGAAGATGAAGATGAACAGAAAACGGGGAAAGCAACTCCCTTAAATAGTCCAAGAAGTGCTCCGATCCTCACACACGCCTCTGAAAAACAATTAAGGCGCCTAGAAAAGGTAACCGTAATTGCAGAATCTAATCCGGCACAAGCATACCCGCTCGTTAAATGCGCCAATCAAGGGGCACCAAAAAACCGCCCAACCACCCACCTCTGGGAAGGCGGCACAGGAAACAGTCAAAGCAGGACATTCATTGCTGATTCTCGGGACATAATCACTGCAATACTGTGTCTCGAGGAAGACTCATTTTCAGTTGGGCTTACAACGAATGCCACCAACCAACACACCCAAAAAATCAAGCGAGAAAAAAGAAGACTTGATAATAATAGAAACAACCATTTATTTATTTATGGCCTGAACGGCCTTAGCATCAGACGCATGTACAAGAAAGCATAAGAAAAAGAAACAGGAAGGAGCGAAGACAGTAGTCAGGTGTTGGATCCGGCATCATCCTCCCCTGGCACGACGGGAACCTCCCTCAAGGCGTCATCAACAGAGGTCAGCTTGGCAGAACAGGCCCTCATACCCTTCAAGCAGCAGGCCAGCAAATCTTTCCTCTGCTGCAGCATAGAAGCAACTACCTCGATGTGGGAAGTGGTGGTGGCCAACTTCGCCAGACTCTCCAAAGGATTGAAATCCTCCATAGACATTCCCAGCTGCCTAGACAGAACGGGGGTTGACAGTCCTTGCAACTCCAAGACATCCTCCGAGGTCTTGATGATCATCCTCTCTAGGAATCCGATGTCACCTTCGGTGAGGTTTTTCAGAGTCATAGCTTTGGAGATCAGGAAATTTCTGGTCAGCTCATCCATGGTAAAAATATATAAAGGGAAAAAAGCGAAAAAAGGTGAGAAATTTGCACGATCAAGGCAGGCCCATTTCCAAAGAAAGAGCCACCCCAGCATATAATAGACTGACAAGCAGAAGAAGGAGCGTTAGCCCTTGGTAAACACTCGGGCTCATTTTCAGTTGGGCTTATGATAACAATACGCCTAACGGCAAGGACATTTTCGTCTTACACCCTGAGAAGAGGGTAAAACTACTGTCCCTACCAATCTGACAGCGTCGAGGCTATGGGACTGACACTGGGATGGTCGACATCAACAAGGGGGTCTCACACATCACACTGTCATAACAGATGTCGTTACCCCATCCTAGGACAAGACGGGCTTCTTGAGAGGAGCGTAGATGTCGCCTTGCCTAGGTAATGCCTACCCCTATACATATATCTGGCGATAGCCCACTCCATCAAAGGGGAACTTTAACCCCCTCTGACGGGCGCGTTAGCCCCTTGTGGTCGAGATCACTCAGAAATGATCCACTTTCGCCTATAAATACCTCCCCCACAAAGGAGGAAGGGAAGCAGAAATTGCTGGTCCAAGCTCTGCCATTCTTATCACCAATACTAACTTAAGCATCGGAGTGTTTCCGCCGGAGACCCCCTCCGGCATCTTGCAGGTGCATCGGACCACCGTGGATCCCGAACTCGTGAAGCCCTTTCCCCGTCTATCCTTCTGCAGCCGACAAATTCTTATCAATGGGTATTCGGTAACGCTCAGGAAACCCGTGTCTAGTTGCTTTGCGACTTCCTTTTTTTCAGAAGGGTGTCAGGACGTATCCTTCGGAACTTTTGCTTTAACAGTTTGAACTCAGGTTTCACTGCGATGCGATGTACAACTTTACCAGGATCGAGACCTGGCATGTCTTCGCCTGGCCACACGAATACCTCTACATACTTTGTACGAAGGGTGATTAACCTTTCTCTTTAAGGTTGTCCCAATCTTGACCATTTTCTAATTTTCACTGCTTGGCCCCAAGTTTATCTCTTCTCACCGTTTTTGATTTTGTAATCGATGCGCCCTCCTCTTTTTTGTAATGTTGACAATATCGCTTCTTTCTTGGTTAGGCCACTGCTTTTTGAATGGAATTTCTCTATCCACTTTGTTTCATAATACTATCGGTGCGATTGTTCGACCATGGCGTTTGGTGTCGTGTTTCTACTTTTGGAGACATGTCCTTTCTGTAGTTGCGTGACTTTCAATTCAGGCTCCTCAGCTACATCTATCTATTGACCTTATCGTTGTGTCTTCTGGTACTATTCCCGTGGGCGAGTCAGCGTTGTTTCTGACCGTGTTGTGCTTAAATCAATGCCACCCTTTGAATTCTTTAGTCTTGTTACTTTCAGACCTGTCGCGACGATATTGCTGTGATATGGACACCTTTCCAACTCTACTTCACCGGGTATCAAACGCTCGGCTACTAGCTGGGGTGTCTTTTTCTTTCCAAGTGTCGAAGATTGGCTTGGGGCGTGCCTCGTCTTAGTGAGCCGTCTGATCAGGACCGGGTATCACAAGGATAGGATTTTCACTCCCAAGCGTTGATACCTCGCGTCTCTGGAGCGTGCCTCGTCTTAATGGGTCGTCTGTGTGAGCACGGTTGCTACAAGGATAGGATTTTCACTTCCAGGACGGAGTTGCTATCTCCTCGGGGCGTGCCTCGTCTTAATGGGTTGTCTGTGTGAGCACGGTTGCCACAAGGATAGGATTTTCACTCCCGAGGATGCCGGGGCGTGCCTCGTCTTAATGGGCCGTCTATGTGAGCACGGTTGCCACAAGGATAGGATTTTCACTCCCGGGAGCGTTTGGGGCGCGCCTCGTCTTAATGGGCCGTCTGTGTGAGCACGGTTGCCGCAAGGATAGGATTTTCACTCCCAACGCTATATTATGCCAGGGCGTGCCTCGTCTTAGTGAGTTGTCTGATCAGGACCAGCCATCACAAGGATAGGATTTTCACTCCTGGCATTCTTCATTTGCCTGCATGTTTTCAGTCACAAAGTGCACGAAGAGTGCTTATGATTCATTCGTTAGAATAATATTGTCATTACCGGGTAAGGAAGACTAGTTCCTGGCATGGTATAGCTTCAGCCGAGCGATGTTCCAAGAGTTTTGCAAGGGCATTCCATCGAGCATTTCCAAATGGTAGGCTCCCCTCCCAACGACGCGTGTGACGCGATATGGTCCGTCCCAATTTGGGCTGAGTTTTCCCATGCGTTGCCCTGCTGCTCGCTTGTCTCTGAGCACTAAATCCCCTGCTTTAAGCAGTCGTTCTCTCACTTACCTGTTGTGGTGTTGTGCCATTTTCCTTTTGTAATATAGGGTCTTTAGGAGGGTTTCCTCGTGTGCTTCTGGTAGTGCGTCAAGGTTAGCGCGCAACATTTCCTCATTGGTTTCTTCTTTGAAATGAGCCACTCGAAGGCTTATGGTGCCAATTTCTACCGGTGTGACAGCTTTTATTCCGAAAGCCAACGCGAAGGGGGTTTCTCCTGTGCTAGCCTTGACAGTCATGCGGTAGGCCCACAATACGTATGGCAGTTCGTCTGGCGATTTATTTTTGGAACCATCCAGGTTTCTTTTGATGCCACTGAGAATACTGCGGTTGGTTACTTCGGCCTGGCCATTAGTTTGAGGGTGTGCGACAGAAGAGAACCTTTGTTCTATCTGAAATTTTGCACACTGCTCTCTGAAGAATTGGCTCGTAAACTGCATCCCGTTATCGCTAACCAGCACACGCGGTACCCCGAATCGCATGATGACTTGGTGTTTAAAGAAATGCCAAATTTTCTCAGTGGTGATGGTGGCTAACGCCTCGGCTTCGGCCCATTTTATGAAATAGTCTACCGCCACGACCACAAATTTTAGCTGAGATCTGGCCTTCAGAAACGGGCCCAAAATGTCAATGCCCCACTTACCAAATGGGCATGGAGCGACTATCTCTGAAATCTGCACGGCCGATTTTCTAGGGACCTTAGGATACTCTTGACATTTCTGGCAGGTTTTTATGAAGTTATGGCAATCTCTTCGAATGGTGGGCCAGTAGAACCCTGACCGAAAGACTTGGGATGCCAAGGTGTCGCTGGCGACGTGCATGCCGCATATCCCTTCGTGAATTTCTCGCAACACGTGAAGGCCTTCCTGCTCCGACACGCACTTAGCGGCCGTATGAGAGAAATATCTCCGGATTAATTCTCCGTTGTAGTATGTGCATCACGCCGCTCGTTTTAGGATTTTCCTTTTTTCCGCGTTTTCCTTCGGTAACTCCTCATGTTTCAGATATTTTATTACTGGGATTCTCCAGTCATTTTCTATTTCCTCCACACAGAGCGATGCTTGTTCTTCCATGAAAGAAGGTGTGGATAGTTCCCCGTAATGTACATCCTGAGGTACGGAGGTTTCAAAATTGGCTGCCATTTTGGCGAGGCTGTCTGCCTCCACATTATCCTCCCTGGGAATATGCTCAAAGATGACCTGGGTGCCTTTCCCCTGTATTTCTGACAACTCTCATTTTACTTTGGCCAAGTATTGGATCTATTATTAGTTTAGAATCTCCGCGTATCGTTAGGTGTAGACCGCGTTTTGCTTTTGTGGCATGTGCAGCTTTGATGGAGAAGTTGTTTCCTATTCTGAGCCCTGCTAGCAACGCTTCATATTCTGCCGCATTGTTGGACAACGGTTGCAAGATTCTGATGGCATATCGTATCTTCATGCCGTTTGGTCCAATTAGGAAAACACCCGCGCCTGCTAACTCTTGATTTTTTGCTCCGTCCACGTGAATAACCCATGAGTCCGTATAAGTTTCCAGGGTCAATAAGCATGAGTCCTGCGCCTCCTTTTTTAATGGTTCTACCAGCGCGTCTTCTGTGAATGTACATTCCGCTATGAAATCAGCTAACTCTTGGGCTTTAACGGCCGGTCTAGCCTTGTACTGTAGCCCATATTGTTCGAGTTCGATTGCCCAGATTTGCATTCTCTCTTAGGACTTTGGCTTTCTAAAGATTTTTCTCAAAGGCTGATCGGTGAGTACAGTGACGGGGTGGGCTTGAAAGTATCGGTCCATCTTTCACGTTGCCTGTATTAGGGCAAGCGCTATCTTTTCAATGCGGGCGTAACACAACTCAGCATCTTTCAATATGTGGCTGATAAAAAATACAGGACGGTGTATAGGCCCCTCGCTTCGTACGAGGACAGCGTTGACTACCTCGTCAGCTACGCCCAGGTATAGATATAGCTCATCGCCAGATTCAGGCCTTGTTAGCTCAAACGCTTTCTCGCATTCCTCTATCCATCCGAAGGGGGCCTTATTTCGAATGACTTTAAAAAAGGGTAAACATCTCTCACCCTGTCTGGAGATGAACCGTCCTAACGCGATGATGCGCCCGGTAAGCTTCTGTATTTCTTTAACAGTCCGAGGAGGTATCATATCCTGGATGGCCTTTATCTTCGAAGGGTTAGGCTGGATACCCTTCCGACTAACCACGTAGCCCAAGAATTTACCCGTTTGGAACGTGAACATGCATTTTCGGGGATTCAATTTCATTTTGTACTATTCCATCACGTTGAAGACTTCCTCCAAATCAGCTAGGTGGTCTTTAAATCTTTGACTTTTAACTAGGATGTCGTCTACGTAAGCCTCTACGTTTCTCCCAATTTGCTTTTCTAAGACTTTATTTGCCATGCACTGGAACGTTGCCCCGACATTTTTTAGCCCAAACGGCATTGGAGTGTAGCAGTAAGTAGCCCTCAGGGTGATGAAGGCGGTTTTCTCTTCGTCTTCCACGGCCATGGGAATTTGGTGATACCCGGAGTTAGCATCTAGGGAGCTTAGGTAGGCATACCCGGCAGTTTGGTCGACCAACTGATCGATTCGAGGAAGGGGATAGCAATCCTTGGGGCAGGCGTTGTTCAAGCCAGTGAAATCGATGCACATGCGCCAATCCCCGTTAGGCTTAGGAACTAACACAGGGTTAGCTAACCAGGTCGGGTATTGGACTTCTCGGATGAACCCCACTTCCGTAAGCTTTAGTAGCTCTTTCTCAATAGCTGCTGTCTTTTCTGGTGATAAAACGCGTCGCCTTTGCTGAACAGGCTTGGCGTCAAGGTTAACATTTAGCCGGTGTTCTGCAACCTCTCGCGAAATTCTGGGCATGTCTGCTGGTTTCCACGCGAATTCTCCTCTGCATTTTCTTAGTAGTCGGGCTAACTGCATACTCTCTTCAGGGCTCAGCTTCTCGCTAACCAAGAGATTAGCTTCACTGTCCTTACTGACAAGTATTGACATCATCCGATCTAGCGGCTGAGTGCGCTTTTCTTCTTTATCGTTGAAGGGATCGTCCATTACACATTAACGATCACAACTCCTTTGAGTCATGAGCAAGTAGCATTCAGCAGCTAACTTTTGGTCCCCTTTGATCGAAACCACGCCGTCCCACGAGGAGTACTTCATCCGCAGGTGTTTTTGTGATATCGCTGCCCCGAAGCGATTGAGGAACGGCCGCCCTAGTATGGCGTTATAAGGAAGGGTTAGGTCTACGACCAGAAATAATAACTCTTCAGAGCGTTTGGATGTGTCTTCTCGGAAATATACTGACAGTGACGTGATTCCTGCAACTGGGATCGGTACCCCATCAATCCTGACAATTGGCCTTCTACAAGGCTTTAACTCACCGTCAGGGCGCTTCATCAAGTTGTATGCTTCTAGTGAAAATAAATTCACTGCACTCCCATTATCGACAAGGGTTCGTCTTACTCTGTGGCTACCGATAACGGGCGTTACTACCAACGCATCGTTATGCTGGAAAACAATGCCTTTTTCGTCTTCTTCTGAGAAAGACAATACCATCTTGTCTAAGGCACTTATTGCCTCGATCTTCCCCTGTGTGCTTTCTCGTTTGCATTTCTCCCCGGGACTGGGCGTTTGTGGCATAGCTTCCTCAAAATAAGGTGCCCCACCCGCGATGATGTTAATCATAGGCATCTGATCGCTGTGAACAATGAGAGTCTCCCTATTCTGCCCAGGGAGATGGCATTTGCCTATAGTCAGATGTCACTTCAATCGGATTGTTCCTAGCCTCCTCTCTTGTCTTAGTGGTAAATTCTCCGAGATAGCCTTCTTCAACTAGGCGTTCTATGGCCAGTTTCAATTCTCTGCACACATCCGTTGAGTGCCCTTTGACTTTATGGAACTTACAGAATGCATTTTCTCTTCCCCCCATAATTACTCAACTAGGGTTTCACAGGAGCTGGGTAACGGATAGGTAAGTTTCGCTGCTGAACTATCGCTAGGATTTCCGCCCTTGGGAGTATGAGGGAAGGAAGGTCAGGGTCGTATGGGCGACTGTTGGAACCCCCCACGTTGGTAACGGAAGACCCCTCTCCGCCAAGTGTTCCGAGATTAAGAGTGTTCGAATTAAAGCCAGCAGCAACAAAAGTAGAATAAATCAGAGAATCACCTAAAATGTGGGGATCGCGGCCGAAACTAGCACTTTGTGATTGGTCGACAGGCGCACCTCCACCCCCAGGGGCCGTTAGAGGAGGATTAGTAGCGGACGACGAAGGGCTATGTGGAAACTCATAGCGAGCCTTCTTCTGACACTCTCAGAGCGACTCCGCGATAGACATATCACATTGAGAGGATGAATGAGCAGGGGCAGCACCTACTTCCTAAACAACAGAAAAGCATAGTAAGAAAATTGCGCAAAAAAAGAAAAACAGTAGGGGGGAAATAAATAAATACCTGGGTGCTCAGAGGAATGCCAGAAGGGATCGTATCAGCTGTCGCCTCTAAGGAAACGACAGTTGGGGAAGAAATGAGATGCGTAGCACGCGTCTTCCTAGCCCTCTTCTTCTTCACAACCCGAGTTTGAGGAGGCGGCGTTTGAGCAGTATCTGGAGCAGCGACAGCTTTGGCTTCGGCCTCCGCCCTTTTCTTTTGCTCCCGTTTCCTCTTCCTTCGGAAGTACTCAGGCTCCCAACCGGGTGGAGGCACTGCACAGTTACAAAACGTTAGTGTTAGTACTTCCCTGTAGAACAAAGAAAACGGCCAAACGCTCACCCTTTTTGCATTCCTCCATATCCAACCCGTTAGCCACTCTACGGGCGTCAACGCTAAAGTCTAACTGAAGCAGCGTCTTCAACCAGCCGTCTTCCGGGTCAGAAAGGGGTTTCCTGTTACCCCAACCCCCATCTTTAATTTCTTCATTAAATCCGGCCCTCCATAAAGGCTCAGGCAGCTCAACAACAAAAAATTCTTCTTTCCGGCGAGGAACAGAAGACTCGATGCCCATGAGCTTCCAAGTAAAGGGCTTAAGTGAGCCATCTTCATAGCGGGGAGATATTGATATCACCCCTTTCCGAGAATACAGCTGAAAAATATTGTGAAGTAACGCCAGAGTGGGGGATTCAATCCCTTTGAAGCGGCACAATGCCGCAAAGGCGCTAACAACGCACATCGCGTTAGGGCTCAACTGAGCCGGAGCCAAGTCAGAATCAGCCAACAACAATTTCACGAGCGGATCAAGGGGAAGACGAAACCCATGATCAAACAATTTGGCATACATCATTCTATTATTACTGGGCAAAACACTATTTAGGCGAAGCAATTCAGAAGCAGCATATACGGGATAATCTTTAGGGAACCGAGCATTAGACTCGGCTAACTTGAGATGAATTAAAGGCAATGTGTAGAGAGAAGTGGGCGTACTATCAATTTTCTCTTCCCCAACAGACCTTTGAGGATCTTCTTCCTCGACAGATTTTTTAGAACGAGTTTTAGCCATGACTAACAAAGGAGAAAGAAAGAGAAAAGAAAGGGATGTGTACCTTAGTAAAAGAAAATACCAGGAGACCCAGACTAAGAAAGATGGAGCGGCGTGGGTTATTTTCCAGAAGGAAACAGAGGAAGAGGAGATTAAAAAAGAAGAAGGAGATAGGGGAAATATTATATATAACCCTGAGAAGGTAAAAAGGTATGGCCAATCAGCGACCGACATATGGCAAAGCAGATTGGCAAAGAGAGTGGCACGCGCGAGAAGTCATAAGTTTCAAAACAATGATGAAACGTTTCAGCATTCACGTCTCCCTAGAAGATGCCCGCGTCAAACGCTTCTCCATGAAAAAGACACGTGTTTTTATTCATCATTACTTTCCGAATCGCATTAATGGGGAGACTGCCGCATTTAATGACCTAAAAAGCAGTGCTGGCCTCACCAAACGGTGTGATGATGCAAAGAAGATAATGAAGAAAACAAGTAACGACACAGTGAGTCAAACGGCGCGATAAGGGCTACATGGCGTCAGCATTATTACAGAAGCAACAATGTCAAATGATTCTCATGGAAAAATAAAGAAATATAGATAGCAATAGGAATAACAATCAAAGGGGAACGTCCAGGATCGTCAGCCCTTTTCCCCTTCCGGGGTGGATAAGCCATCCCCTCTTTTGCTAACCTCATCCATTACAGCAGAGATATAATCAGCAACCTGGGCTGGGTTAGAAGAGTCACCCTTAAAGCGGGTTGCGAATCCAGAAGTAAAGGCTTCCAAGACCTTCTTCTTCCACCACTCCACCTTTAGCGGTGTCCTAGCAAATTCTTTGTCTCGAGCCAGCATCTCTTCGCGAAGAAGGAGATTTTTCTTCTTTTCCAATAATAACACTGCCTCCAGAACCTCCACCTTCGCTTTACCTGCGGATCTCTCTCTGTTTAGTTCCTTTTGTGACTCGTCATAAAGACGCGTTAGCAACTTCACATGGTCCGTTGATCGGTCAAGCTGCACCTTTTGAGCGCATACCGCGCTAGAAAAATTTCGCAACTCGTGATCATGAATGTCGAACAGATAGTTCAGATGACGGAAGGTATCCAGAGAATCATTCATAACATACCGGTGACGGAATTTCGGAGAAAGCTAAAGAAATTTCTCTCTCTTTGCGGGAACTCATCATTTCCCCTATCAAGGGCGCGGTAAACTCATCTCTAGAAAAGGGTTTGGGTATTCCGGCAGCGCGGAGGCCGTCAAAACAGAACCTTGTCAAGTTCATGCGGTAAGCCGGAGTCCCGTTAGGGCCCCATAGGAAAGATTGATGGATGGAGTTGAAGAGGAACCCTCAGCAAGCACATTCGAGATAGGAGTAAAAAACAACTGCGGAAGGGCTTTAGGCGGCAATTCGACAGCTGAGTCTGCAACAGAATATGTGGCTATTACGTCGGGAATACAGTGAGAAATCGGAGAGTCAGGAGCGTTAGCAGTAGGTGGGGAACCTGCCATCGGTATGGGCCCCACCACAGCAGGACAGGTAGTAGTCGACGCCTCAGTAATCTTCACCGGCTGAGAAGTACTTGCCTTAGACGGGGCAGTGGGTACAGGAGCAGACGTCGCGTTAACAGAAGGTACCCCGGTAGTCCGCCTACTTGTGTCTACTCGAAGCTTCTTCCGACAAGAAGAAGAAGCATGACGAAGGTCTGGTTTCGCATCCGTATCCTCCTCATCGCTATCAATCGCCCTTGTCGTGGTTTGGCCGAAATTTGTTCCCTTGCGACGATCTGGTAGCCAATTCTCGACGAAGCGAGAAGCTCGGACAGAGTCGCCGAGCCTTCGCCCTCCCTGAGCAACCGTCTTGGTTCTTCTCCTCTAAGGCCGAGCACCTTGGCAGTTGGAGCCTTCGACAGGGGGAGAGGCTGGTAAAGTTTAGAGTGGCGTTACATTCAATGGAGTGCCAACGTTACCAGGTGATTAACCGTCAGCATCTCCTACAAAAAAGAGAAGCGTGTTAAGACAAGGAACGAATGCGAAAGAAAGCAAGAAGAGAGGCAGACTTACCCATAACGCACTCCTCCAGAGGCCTGAATAAAGTAAATTCGCGGATACGATAGCAGGTATCCACGTCTAACAAAGCGTAAGCCTGCTGTAGCTCAGCTCTGGTCAGTATCGCGGGATTCGCCCAAATAGGGTCTATGAGCTCCTGGTTGAAATTAATGCGCCACAAACGAGACGGTAGCTCGAGAATAAAGAAACTGCCTTTCCAGTCAGCCACACTCCTCTCAAAACCATGAAATCGCTGCCAAAACGACTGCGCGAACGCGTCATCCCATCGAGGAGTGATATCGATTAAACAATCATGACAATTCATACTAAAGAATTTGCGAAATAAATTGAGAGATGGGGTGAGAATGTTCCTCAACTCGCAAGCGCGAAGAAAGGCATAAACCCCACACCAGGAAGAAGGAGTTATCTGGGCAGGATTAAGGTTGTACTCCCGCAGCAGCGTTAGTATTGATTCATGAACGGGAAAGCGAAAACCATAAAGGAACATCTTAAAATAAAGTAGCCTACAGAAACCCCACGCTGGATCGTGAAGCCGCATGTGACTTTCAGGAACAGAGGGCTCATACCCGGGGGGAAAGGTAATACCGTGTTCCTCTAATTCAGCTTTTAGAACCACATCGCATGTAAAAATACTGGGTGATTGTGCGACCTCTGGATCCATGGGTCTCCAAATAACCTGGCGAGGCCTATTCCTAACCATAATAAAATAGGAAATCTGAGAGAATGGAAAGGGTACCTTATAAGTGAAGATTTACGGGTGACTCTCGGTGGACGACGGCCGGCAACCAGGAGGTTATTCCGAGGAAAGATGAAGAAAGACGAAAAAGAAAATTTGAAGCGAAGGCAAAAGTGTTGGAAAGAGATAATGGCCCTTTTTAAAAGGGGTTAAAATGCCACCACATTAATGGAGCTACCAATCACGTGGGGACGCGTGTAAGAAGAAGGTGGCCACGTGGAAGTACATTAAAGGAATCTGGGAAGGGAAGTTATTCGTCGTGATTCCCCAAAGGGTGGCAAAGTTGACTCAGTCAAAAATAATTGTGAAGCGGTTGCCTCAGTAAGGCTAACCCCTCACGATAGCTATCAGCGAGACCATCACGCTGACGGAGAGATAGTGACAAAGAGAAAGATAGAAAGCATTATTTTATTCATAAAATGCCAAAAGGCATGTACAGTATGCGTAGCATAAGGGCACTAATCCTTATCGGGCTAGTAAATGCCATAGTGATAGACCCCGTCGTCATCCAGGAACGGCATCTTCTCGTTAGCGGGTGGAGAAGGTCCATCCACTTCCTTCCAGGGCCCTGACGGGCCTGACTTTCCCTTGGCGCATGACCCTACCGCTCCAGCATCAACATCAACAGAAGAAGTTTTCTCCAACGAATAGTCAGATAAAGGAAAGCGTTTGCCAGTTTCCTGAATAGTGGAACCAGAAGAATCCAAGGCCGCGGCGGACACCTTGGGGGTTTTCTCCCTTTGCCTCTTGCGGCCCTTTCGACGGGCTGGAGGCCTCCATGGTGGTGACGGAGGAGGATGATCTGAGTCCGGCGATGTTGGAGGAGTTGGCAGGGAGTCGCGATCAATGGATCTCAAAAAATAGAAATCTGCCATTCGACTTGCAAATAAATAAAAGAAAAGAAGAAGATGAAGATGAACAGAAAACGGGGAAAGCAACTCCCTTAAATAGTCCAAGAAGTGCTCCGATCCTCACACACGCCTCTGAAAAACAATTAAGGCGCCTAGAAAAGGTAACCGTAATTGCAGAATCTAATCCGGCACAAGCATACCCGCTCGTTAAATGCGCCAATCAAGGGGCACCAAAAAACCGCCCAACCACCCACCTCTGGGAAGGCGGCACAGGAAACAGTCAAAGCAGGACATTCATTGCTGATTCTCGGGACATAATCACTGCAATACTGTGTCTCGAGGAAGACTCATTTTCAGTTGGGCTTACAACGAATGCCACCAACCAACACACCCAAAAAATCAAGCGAGAAAAAAGAAGACTTGATAATAATAGAAACAACCATTTATTTATTTATGGCCTGAACGGCCTTAGCATCAGACGCATGTACAAGAAAGCATAAGAAAAAGAAACAGGAAGGAGCGAAGACAGTAGTCAGGTGTTGGATCCGGCATCATCCTCCCCTGGCACGACGGGAACCTCCCTCAAGGCGTCATCAACAGAGGTCAGCTTGGCAGAACAGGCCCTCATACCCTTCAAGCAGCAGGCCAGCAAATCTTTCCTCTGCTGCAGCATAGAAGCAACTACCTCGATGTGGGAAGTGGTGGTGGCCAACTTCGCCAGACTCTCCAAAGGATTGAAATCCTCCATAGACATTCCCAGCTGCCTAGACAGAACGGGGGTTGACAGTCCTTGCAACTCCAGGACATCCTCCGAGGTCTTGATGATCATCCTCTCTAGGAATCCGATGTCACCTTCGGTGAGGTTTTTCAGAGTCATAGCTTTGGAGATCAGGAAATTTCTGGTCAGCTCATCCATGGTAAAAATATATAAAGGGAAAAAAGCGAAAAAAGGTGAGAAATTTGCACGATCAAGGCAGGCCCATTTCCAAAGAAAGAGCCACCCCAGCATATAATAGACTGACAAGCAGAAGAAGGAGCGTTAGCCCTTGGTAAACACTCGGGCTCATTTTCAGTTGGGCTTATGATAACAATACGCCTAACGGCAAGGACATTTTCGTCTTACACCCTGAGAAGAGGGTAAAACTACTGTCCCTACCGATCTGACAGCGTCGAGGCTATGGGACTGACACTGGGATGGTCGACATCAACAAGGGGGTCTCACACATCACACTGTCATAACAGATGTCGTTACCCCATCCTAGGACAAGACGGGCTTCTTGAGAGGAGCGTAGATGTCGCCTTGCCTAGGTAATGCCTACCCCTATACATATATCTGGCGATAGCCCACTCCATCAAAGGGGAACTTTAACCCCCTCTGACGGGCGCGTTAGCCCCTTGTGGTCGAGATCACTCAGAAATGATCCACTTTCGCCTATAAATACCTCCCCCACAAAGGAGGAAGGGAAGCAGAAATTGCTGGTCCAAGCTCTGCCATTCTTATCACCAATACTAACTTAAGCATCGGAGTGTTTCCGCCGGAGACCCCCTCCGGCGTCTTGCAGGTGCATCGGACCACCGTGGATCCCGAACTCGTGAAGCCCTTTCCCCGTCTATCCTTCTGCAGCCGACAAATTCTTATCAATGGGTATTCGGTAACGCTCAGGAAACCCGCGTCTAGTTGCTTTGCGACTTCCTTTTTTTCAGAAGGGTGTCAGGACGTATCCTTCGGAACTTTTGCTTTAACAGTTTGAACTCAGGTTTCACTGCGATGCGATGTACAACTTTACCAGGATCGAGACCTGGCATGTCTTCGCCTGGCCACACGAATACCTCTACATACTTTGTACGAAGGGTGATTAACCTTTCTCTTTAAGGTTGTCCCAATCTTGACCATTTTCTAATTTTCACTACTTGGCCCCAAGTTTATCTCTTCTAACTCTTTCTGACGGGGGACCATTTCTTTCTCTGAATTTTCCACTAAACGATCTATCTCGTGTGGAGTCTCAACCTTGTCCTCAGTCTCGGAGGTGATCTCTTTACCCGAAACCGATTTAACATTCATCCTAAGAATAAAGAATGTGAAGAGTAAAAACCTTTTGAAATAACAAAGAAAGTCGCATATATTTACAAAAAGGAACCTGAGTACCTACAAAAAAGTTTTTTGCAACAAAAAACATGAATATTACAGACTGATAGGGAAACACCATAGTTATCCCTTTATACACAAGCCCTTGGACTTCTTTACAAGCCCTGAATCGATCCTTCCTTCTTAAGCTTGCCAGTATGGAGGGCCGAGTCTGGTGACACACCAATAGTGAGAGAGCTTTGATTGACGCCTTCGGCGTGCTGCACATAACTTCTTTTGGCCAACACAATGGAGAGCTCCTCTTCAGGCAAACTTGACACTAAGGAGTCAATGACCTCTTCCCTTGAAGTAACGTTCTCTCCCCTACTACGTGGGGTCTATCTTGGAAGAGGGTTGGCGGCTGTATTAGGTCCATTGGTCAACCTTTCGAAAGAGATCCATCAGTTCTTAAGCAAGAGATTAACCTGTCTCTTAAAGGTAAGGCATTTTTCTATAGTGTGGCCCTGAGCTCCGGCATGATATTCACACTTTGCGTTAGGGTCATACCATTTTGGGTATGGAGGTTGTCGGGATTAGGCTGGGATTGGCAGAATCTGTCCAGCTGTGAAGAGATGTTTGTAGATTTCCTCTGCTGGAAGGGGGGGAGGTGGTACTAGTTTCTAGTTCCCGCAGTTATTTTGATTTCCTGGTTGACTTGGTGAGCCATGTGGTCTACGTCGTGCGGGTTGCAATATTTGCGATGGAGGTGGTCGTTTGTAGCTAAGCCGATGGGTGACAAGACTAACGTCTTCCTTCTTAGGAAGTGTGCTCGGAGGTGTTGTTTCTGTCATGGCACTACCAACCCTTCCTAACTTAATCCTCTGTTCCGCCATCATGCCAGAAGGGCTACCATGGGAGAAATACGGCTAAGTCTGATTGCCCCCAAGAAGCTGGGATTTTGACAGTTCATAGAAGTACTGAGACTCTTAGTGGATCTTCTTTTTGCCAAGATCAATAGTGGGTTCAGCCAGCGGAGGATTAAGAGATGCACCATCTGGAGTGCTTGCACTTTGCCCAATCACAGTGCCTGAAGTGAGCACAGAATTACCGGAAGGATCCTGCCACTGCCATTGAACCCCGACAATAGATGGTGGTTAGGTCACAGATGGGTCAGAAGCACCAGGTAGCAAGGTAAGTGCTACCTCATCCTGTTCTTTTCCGGCTAGCGCTGTGCTTGCTATAATGGCCTGGATTTGTTCTTCAAGCTTCTCTACCCTTGCTTCCAGTGCCTGAATCTTTTCGATCATTTGTTGTATTTGAAGCTTGGTTATGGGGTGGGTGTGGGGAACAATTTGCTTTTTGGGAGCAATTTTTAACCTTTCACTCTAAAAAAATAAACAAGTGAAATAATTTAGGAGTTATAACAACGATTGAAATGTTATCCTGAGGCCTCCACACTGTGAGAGAAAGAGAGGGGCAAGTACGATAATAGCACTAATGCAAGCACCATAAAAAAAGTCGCAGACATGGAGAGTTACGAAAATAATTGGGACAAAATTATAAATAGAGAAAAATCATGAATGAGTTTGCATGAGAAAAGTTGTGAAAATTTTTAGAAGAATTTATCAATGTGAAAAATTGGGGGAAAAGTTGTACCCGTGGAGTAGTTCGTGGAGAAATTGCCACACGTGGAAAAATTTGACACACGTGGCGACATTGCAAAAAAACTTGCAAATACGAAGAAATTGCGAAAAATGTGACAAATTTATGGAAAAATTTGCCAATATGGAAATTTTGCAGAAAATTTTATAAATGTGAAAAAAATTGCAAATTCTGTTGTAAAAATGTGAATTCTTTTTGAGAAATCATTTGTGGAAAATTTGAGAAATCAGTTGTAAGTGGAAAAGGTTTGAGAAATCAGTAGAAAAAGTGAAACAAAGTCGCAATATACGCATTTCAGTATGATGCATATCCTTGGGTGACACCAAGTATTTCTAACTGACTGAAAGGTTCACGGACGATACCATAGAAGTGGTCCCTCAATAAATGGATACGAAAGCGTTTACCGAATCATGAAAGGATCCGGGGCGCTTAATCCATTTAGGGGTTCGAGTCCGAGTGAGGGTTCGTGAAAGCTTACCAAGGCGTGGGCCCCAGGACTTCACTACTACTGACCTAATCCTATTTGGAAATGCCCGGCAAAAGGGATTATGCGTGAAAATGCGTATGTAATGACAGTTTATCAAAGCGAATAACAAGTAACAATAAATCAGATATAAACAATTTATAAAAGCGGATAAATACATGGAAAGCAATTAATCATGGAAAAAATCATGTGATAATACATTAATGGAAACAATTAATCATGTACAAGAAAATCAACAAACTCGTATAAATAAAACAAACACCTCAAAAAGGATTTTCGGCTCCGACCCTATAGGTCCTAATGAAGTCGCCAAACTGTCGCACCCTTTTTTTGGATTTAATTGCGCGACGCGAGATTTGGGACGAGATGTGAGATGAAATCAGACTCATCTCACATAATGCATTGAAGTCGCCACCCTAATTTTGTTTCTAAGGTTTAGGGAACTATCGTTTAAGCACATGGTAGAAAACAAAATAAAAAGCTAAGGCAAAAGGGTCTAAACCCGAGAACAGTGGTTCGGGGTCTATTTATGGACTCGGGAAGGTGTTAGGCACCCGAGTCACATCCTAAAAAGGTTACCGGATAAACGAGGTGTTCAAAATCATGCTTGAAAAATAAAAGTCCTAATTTATGTGATCATGCCCAACAGATGAATTTAATCCTAACATTTCTAAATAATCATGCATACGGTTATGTAAAAAATGTTAAAATAAATAAAAGGAAGAGGACTTGTACTTGTTGGAAAGTCACGTGGGGGTTTACCCTACAAAATGAGATTATTAGTGCGAGGAATAAATAATAAAAAAAATAGATAACTATTTAACAAATTATTACAAACTAGATAATTTTAACAATTTAAAATCAAGCGAAAATAATTATTTAAGCATCCAGAATCATGCAAAAATAATTAATTACACGGTAAAAGCATACAAAAAAATGGCACGATTTATTTTTTTTACGGGCCGAAATTTGGTTGGCCAGTGTGCCGATAATGGGCCTTACTAGCTGGGCCCAGGACAGCCCAAGACAGCCCAGCCCACTGGGTTGGCTGCATGAGTAGGCTGAAGTAGCCCACGCTTCCTTTCTCTAGCTCGGCTCAAGAAGCCCAGCTTTACCCTTGTGCTGGGCCCGAGCAGGCCCAGCCTTCTCTCCCACGCGGGCGCACTAAGCGCCTGCGCTTATTCTTCTTGGGCCAGCCTTGGCCCAGGATCAAATCTAAACAGGGAGACGTTGTCTCTACTGTTCACCATCTCCTTCCTTGCGTCGTCGGCGCCATTGCCGGCGACCAAGGGAGGAACGATCCCGATCACAGAAAAAATAGGCCGAAAAAAATGCTGGTGGCCGCAGCAACCCATACACGCAATCACAGCAAGAAAATTTAACTCAAAATGGTGCTAATTAATTTAAAAATGAATTTAAACCAAATAAATAAAAAAGTTCACAATTGACTCGAATTGGTCAACGATTGACTAAACTAAAGTGTTGTAATTATCCTATATATCACATAAAATTTTTTTAACATTAAAACAGAATGTTTTTTCACTAAAACACGAACCAACGAATTTTTGGAAAAAATAACTAGAAAGAAAGCGCCAAAACAAGCAAAAACTTTCAACTGGGAGTAACTGAGGTTGAAGTAGGCAGCTGTTCGTGCTAGTGAACCAGCGCTAGAGAGGGAGAGAGTGTTCGTGAATTAGCAAGGAAAAATGAGAGAGGGAGCATGCTATTTATAGGAAGGCTTCGCGAGTGGATTTTGGCGGTGAGCAGAGTGTTTGTTTGGCTATGGTTGCTCATAGGTAGCCTAGGGACGCTAGGCCAGGCTCGCGAGGCGATGAAGACGGGCTCGCTTTTCCTCGTGCATGAACTGCGCATGAAATGGACTATGTCCATGCGTTAATTATCTCAACCATTTGATCTTGGTCGACTTCTTTGGTCAACCAGATCAATGGTTGAGATCAAGGTTGACTTCTCCTTTTGATTTTTGGCTTGAGCCGATGGTACGAGCAATCTCACCCTAAAATTAACAAAAATTTGCACAGAAAATGCCAATACGTAGAGTAAAATAAAACAAAATTATTCGTATATAGTAAGTGGCGAAAAGTTTGGTCTATAGTTCGATAAAAAAATTTGCTCGTAAGCGATAAAAATTCGAATGTAAAAAATGCTAAAAATAAGAATTGAGCGAAACGCAAAGAGATAGTGGGAGTTAGAAAAATAATAAAAAATAAGTAGCTAATGAGCGAAATTGTTCGACCATTGGTTCCAAGAATTTTACTCGGAACCGATATGAGTTCGAACGGAAAAAGTGATAAAAATGTGAAAAAGTTATGAGATAAAATTTAAATGACATTAAGCGTAAAATAAACATCAGTTGGACGAAAATAAATTGACATACGATTTTTAGCAAGTTGATGCTTGAAATGAGAAAATATTTGATGATGAAAAATTAAAAGTCAAAAATCAGGTAGCAATAGTAGTCCTATGCAGACAAGGACTCCAAGACGCATCAGGCGACTTCCTCCAGACCTAGCCGGCTTTGTACAAGTCCGAATCATGCGATAGACTACGTTTTGGAAACGTCAGGATGTTATCTTTCGTTTGGAACAAGTTTCAACCCATTTGGCCTAGTGGTTTAAAAGTTATGCAAGTCGATATTATGGTGCACAGTGTGTACGCGAGACAACATACGACTTGAGGTTTCGGCCCAAACCTTGGCCCGATGATGGAGAACTCGACATGGGCTGCTGGAATGTATTTAAATATATTTATATTTAATTTAATTAGTTAATTATTTAATTAGTTAATTTCCTTAATTAGAACTCCTACATCTTATCCGATTAGGGTTTGCTTGTAATTACTACTTAAGGAGCCGCTTGGCTTCATTATTGAGTTGGCTGTTATTTTGATAAATCAAGACTTGTTCTTTGCAAATCTCTGCCCATTGTTCATATGATTGAACCTTGTTTCTTCTCAAGTATGCAATACTCGAGTCGTCAACAAGTAAAACCGAAATTGCAACCCCATTGTTTCGTTTCTCTTAGTGTGATTCTCACAATTGTTGAGTCTAGTCCTAGGAACTCGATACAAGATCCTTGACTTGAAATCGATTAGGGCTCTTAGCACAGGTTAGCTGAGTGGTCTAATCTCATACTTGAACAACGATCAGAATTACGTGCTACGCATGCTATGCAACTAGGATCGTGTTAGTTGGTAGCAGAGCTTAAGGCGTTCAAAGATTGGTAAGTATCCTTAATTGTTTTCAAGTTTTCTTTGCTGGAATCGGTTTCTTCTTCTTCTCCATTCAAAAACCAATTTCCTTGTGTGTTTGGTTCGTTACGTGTGTGTCAGTGTCGAAATCGTATTTCAATACATACCTATTGAAGTCCGATTTCAGTAAAAGAGGATCCGTTGGAAAGCTGTGTCTGCTAGAAATCCAAACAAAAAGAATCGAAGTGTTTGAAGCATAACAAAAGAGAGACAAGCGAAAGAATTTGACAAAGGAACATGAATAGCATTGCTGAAATCACACAGACCCTAAACGCAATGTACAAATCTTTGTTTGAGTATTTCGTGTGTCTATTGAGCCATTCTTGATTCCTATTAAATTACTTTCTATTCCGCTTAGTATTTGTTTGATTGATTGTTCTTGCAATTAAGCAAATATTAAGTATCCAATTCATTTGCAGCTAGTTGTCTTTAAGAGTCTTGGAAGCTTTTCTTTGAACTCTTGAGTCTCACTAACACTTGAACAATTGCAGAGATTTTTGAGTGAATTTGTGAGTGCATTAAAGAGTTTAAACATGAGAGTAAACACACGAGGGAGTGTTAGGCTTAGTGCAATTTTACGCTTCTATTTGTGTTGTGACTTTCAGGAAATTTTAGATGACAAGTGAAGGAGGACAACCGGATGTGGTAGCCATGCTCACGGCTCTCACCGAACAAATGAGGGTGAGAGATGAAAGGCAAGCGGCTACAAATGCCGAAGTAGCAGCAAGACTTGCCTTGCGCCAATAAATCCGAATTCTAGGGCTAGAGCAGAACCTACTAGGCTTGGGGCACTTGCGGCCAAAGTCAGATTAAGGGACAAGGCCGAGGAGCCACCTCATGGCACACCCTTTGTGCGCTACGCAAACCCTAAGCGCGAGCCCTATATGCGCACAGTAGCAACAGAACACCAAACACCTTATACACCATGTTTCGAAGAGCATGAACATGATAAAATGCTTTGTATTGAGCATCCTTTGAGTGTAAAAAGAAAGATAGAAGTGAATGAGAGGGAGCGACGAGAGAACTTATTTCACACTCGTGGTGTGATTGACAAAAAGGGATGCTCAATCATAATTGACAATGGGAGCTGCACAAATTGTGCGAGTTGGTTAATGGTTCACAAGCTGGGTTTGCAAACTGTGAAACATCCAAAACTGTATCTCTTGCATTGGATGACGGATGGTGATGGGATCAAAGTGACCAGGCAAGTACTTGTTAATTTTGCCATTGGAAAGTATAAGGATGAAGTGCTTTGTGATGTGGTACCTATGCAGGCAAGTCATATTCTCCTTGGGAGGCCATGACAGATTGATAGAGAGGCCAACCATGAGGGAAGAAGCAATCACTACAAACTAGTAAAGGATGGCAGAAAATTCACTTTGGCGCCATTAACACCAGCTGAAGTTTTTGAGGATCAACAATGGCTAGCTAAGTCACATGCTGAATACGAGATTACCAAAGGAATCGAGAGAGAAAAAAGAAGGATTGAGTATCGGAAAGAAAGAGAGCGAAACTGAGTGTGTGAGTTCTCAACATTCGCATGAAAAGAGTAAGCATGCAGAGGGTGAGTGGAAACATTCGCACGAAAAGAGTAAGCGTGCTGAGAGTGGCATTGAGAGATCAAAAGGAGAGGATAATAAAAAGAAATTGAGTGTATATGCCAAAGGGAGAGAAGTGAGGAATATATTATATTTGTGCAAAATTCATTTTGGCGCAAGTCCTTCAAAAATAATTTTTTGGACTTTGCGCTTCCACCTCTCTAACCCTAATTCATTTGAATCTATTCCTATTGGAGTTTCTTATCTTGTGCAGGTAATTAAGGATATATTTCCAGAGAAGATGTCCCCTAACCAATCGCCAATTAGGAGGATTGCGTACCACACGAAGCGTGTGACCGGTTCGGCTAATCCTAGCCGCCAAGGTAATGTGCGTTTTTCTTTTCCTAGCGCTAAGCCACTTGAATTATCATCTATATTTGCACCTTATATTCATTCTGTCATTGGTGATATTCATGATGATTATGTGTCTCAATTTACAGGATTTGCGCGTGATCCATTGCGCCTAGATTTTACTAACACTAACACTTTCATTTTTTTATTCTAGTGTTGTGTGTTCTCATATGCAGGGAAAGAATGAATTATTGGCAGGAATGGAGTACAAATCATTGGAGCTGAAAGGAGGAAAAGGGACTTGCGCATCCATGGAGACTAGCTCGATTAACCCTAACCGAGAAGGTAAAATGCGTCTTTCTTTCCTTAGTTCTGATTCGTGTAAGTATGCGGACATCATTGATTTAAATCATTCTAAAAATAAATTAATTGATGATGGTCGTATGCAAAGGTCGAAGGCTAAGTCACACGCCTTTGAGGAGTACTTGCGAAAACACAAGAGATTTGGCGTTCGTACTAAGCTAAGTGATAAGATAATTGTACCTAGAGCTTATTATGGTGATTTATCTCACTATTTTGGTACGTTTAATGTTCCTAACAATGTGGATAAAAGGAAGTTAGGTTCCTTATGGCATGTTTTGATATGTAAGTATGCCTTTACATGGGAGGAGTGTCTTCCGCTTATCTATTCTACTTATAACCGTTGTGCGCATGCTGATTCTAAATTGTTGATGAAACTTGTGTATGCATTTGATCATATGATACGATACAATTTAATGTTGCTGACTTTGAGAGTATTGTTTAGCATAAGTGGCAGCAAGGAAATCGAGACGATGAGGGCAACCCAAGTCCAAGCAAACATGACCACTTGCAGCGATGAGCCTGTCCAACGTGTTGACATGTTCAATAACATTGCCGCCGAATTGAATTTAAGAGGCTGGTATAATTCATTTTGTGATTATTTTGATGAGTCTAACTTAAAGTATTGTACTACAGGTCTAGGTACAGATTCGAGGATGAATCTCTTCGAGGGGAGAGGGGATGATGTGAATCCTCATACCAACCCTAGCGCATCGAGTGCCTTGTCCTTGAAGCGCAAGAGATGGCGACTAAGGAAGCACGAGAGATGGCGAGTATGCTTTGAGCCTATAATTGTGAAGCTTTCGTGGGCAGATTATGCTGAGTGAGATTCGAGGACGAATCTTTCCGAAGAGGGAGGGAATGATATGATCCCAAGATGTATCACGCGACTATATGGACAAAAGCGTCAAGACATGATGGAGCAGATGGAGTCCGATCAGGGATCACAAAGGCTTTATGGAAACCTCTATGTGTTATGTTTATTGTGTCCAAATTTCAGGACGTTTCGACGAGTGGATCATCCAAAAGATCAAGCCAACATTTTCATTGACAGTAGTCATACGCAGACAAGGACTCCAAGACGCATCAGGAGACTTTGTCCGGACCTACCCGGCTTTATACACGTTAGAATCATGCGATCGACCATGTTTTGAAAACTTCAGGATGTTATCTTTCGTTGGAAACAAGTTTCAGCCCATTTGGCCCAGTGGTTTGAAAGTTATTCAAGTCGACATTATGGTGCGCAGTGTGTATGCAAGACAACACACGACTTGAGGTTTAGGCCCAAACCTTGGCCCGATGATGGAGAATTCGACATGGGCTGCTGGAATGTATTTAAATATATTTATATTTACTTTAATTAGTTAATTAGTTAATTATTTAATTAGTTAATTGATTAATTAGTTAATTAAGTTAATTTCCTTAATTAGAACTCTTACATCTTATCCGATTAGGGTTTGCTTGTAATTGCTACTTAAGGAGCCGCTTGGCTTCATTATCAAGTTGGCTGTTATTTTTATAAATCAATACTTGTTCTTTTCAAATCTCTGCTCACTGTTCATGTGATTGAACCTTGTTTCTTCTCAAGTATGTAATACTCGAGTTGTCAACAAATAAAACCGAAATTGCAACCCCATTGTTTCATTTTTCTTAGTGTGATTCTCACAATTGTTGAGTCTAGTCCTAGGAATTCGATACAAGATCCTTGACTTGAAATCGATTAGGGCTCTTAGCACAGGTTAGCTGAGTGGTCTAAGCTCATACTCATCGAGTTCATTATTTCCGCATCGAAATCCATCCTTGAACAACGATCAGAATTACGTGCTACGCATCCTACGCAACTAGGATCGTATCACTTTGACTTAGTCTTCAATAAGCTCGGGCCACCTAGACCAGATAAGAATCCTACCGTTAGCTCCCTAGGGAGAAGATTAACGGGTAGTCGATATTAATGGAGACCCTCCTCTGTCAGGATCAAGCTCGGTAGCCAATAGATTTATACCGGTCTCGACATATATTCCCTAAATGGGTGCCCAGCTGACTCAAGGGTAACCATCACTTCCTAGGCCTCATTTAATGCGGAGGTGATGGTATTTAATGCGGATCTCAGAGCCCCAAGCAGTGGATGCAAGAAAGTCTTTGACAAAAGGAATAACATTTAATGCGGAAGGGATAACTTTTAATGTGGAGGTGACTGCATTCAATGCACCGTCATAAGTTATGCCTATTCTTACCCCAGGGTCCCACTGGACTCAGGAAACCAAGCTAGAGAGGGGTATAAATACCGCCGCCCCTCATTCAGGAAGAGAGACGGCCACATACAGATATACACCAAAGAACCCTCTCTCCCGCTCTCACTACTAATCCGGTAAATATTCCGATACCTTTCACTTTACATGTATCCTTCACGATTCTAACTTGATCGTCGGAGCTTCTACGTCGGAGACCCCCTCCGACGCTTTGTAGGTGATACTCGAGTCAGCTCATCCACCCAGTTAGCACGTCAAGTGACAGAATAATCCTCCCCCCTACTCAAAAAAATCAAAAGGGAAAGCTCATCTGGCATTTCAACAAAAATGGGAGGTACAACGTAAAGTAAGGATATCGGTACGTCAAGAGTAAGCAAGACTAAGCCTCACCTTCCTCGTCTTCCCCTCCCACGGATGACATATGGAGATATCTTCGGAAGATCAAAGCTCACTTAATGGTTGTGAATTTCCTTTGGAGAATCGCCTTTGGTGCCAATGCTTGCAATCTGAATCTTTGGAAGAGGAAGATGAGAGATTCACCTATAACAATTGTAAGCTTGAACCTGAATCTATAGAGCATCTTTTCTTCAAATGCAAGCAAGCTATTGGTGCTTGGTACCTGTTACCCTTGGGATATGACCCTAACAGTAGAGGTGTTAATGATTTCAGAAGTTGGAGGGCTAAAGCTGTCAAGCTTTTTAAAGAAGTCGATTTCAAAGATGAGTTATATCTGTTAGCTTATACTCTCCGTATTTTTTTAATACATGTTTGGAGTCTAATTTTTTGTTCACAAATAATAGACGTTTTGGTCCAATCAATGTACTTTTGGTCCCATTTATAGGTAAAAAATTTTTTTGTGGTAGGTCAAAATTTGAAAAAAAAAATTGAGGAGAATTGTGAGTCACATAAAATTTCAGAGGGGGACAAAGTGACTGTCATTGGCTGCCGTGACAACACTTTTTCAGAAAGAATTTTTTTCTTAAAACTTGTGCCCTCTTTTAAAATGTCAGTTAATTATAGACGGATAGAGTACTCTCTAGTTCATTTGGAAGGGCAAAAACTTGGGTACATATGATGTACCCACTACTCAGTACCACTCCATACTAAAATCTGACACATGTACCATTTTTACACATCATACTTAACGGATCTGTCAAACTAACCCCATTAACTTAATTTTTATTTTTTATTTTCTTGTTTTCCTTAAAATACAACAAAACCCTTATCTTTTGTCAACCACCATACCCACTCCCACAACAGCTCTGTCACCGTTGGCCACACTGACACAAAAAACACTTTCCTTCTCTACCTTAATCACCAATGCCAAGCCCTACAAACCCAAAAACACTCTCCCTCTCTGCCACTCTCGCCACCGACTGACCTCCATCATCAACCACACTGCAACACCACCACCATTGCCTCCTCACTTCTAGTGCAGCCATCACCGACCATCTCTCCGCCTCAATCACACCCACACCGCCGGTACCACTACCACTCCCGATCTGCCGCCACAACACCACCAACACAAACACTCTCGCCTCCAACCCATTCTCAACCTCCAAATCACCAAATCAACCCAAACCACCATCCTCTCCAATTCGCTTGTCATGTCGGCACACGATTGTAGAAAAAAAAAAACAAAAAAAGAACAGAGTGAACGGAAAGAAAAAAAAGTAGGAAAGAAAAGAAAAGAGAGCAGAGTGAACGGAAAGGAAAAAAGAAGAAAAGAAAAGAAAGAAAAGATGAGGGTTTTGTTGTATTTTAAGGGGAAAAAAAATAAAAAAATTAATGAAGTTAACGGGGTTAGTTTGACAGATTCGTTAAGTATGTTGTTTAAAAATGGTACATGTGTTAGATTTTAGTGTGGAGTGGTACCGAGTAGTGGGTACATCAGATGTACCCAAGTTTTTGCCATTTGGAAGAGTAGAAATTGCTACATTTTTCGGTATATACCGAGGATCCTAAGATAACAGCTAGCAAAGCAGTGTGCAACTTTGAAGAATATTACAAAATGCTCCATCTTGTTTCTTCTACCCAGTTTAATTCCTCATTGCATACAAACTCTATAGCCACCGCTAAGAAGTCTCCTCCTTTTTACCCAACTACTAGGAAGAACAATTTCGATGTTGCCTTTTTAGACTAGGAGAAGCGTGCCACATTGTAGTTGTTCTTCGTAACTCTACTAGTCGTGTGGGTGCCGCAAATTGTGGTTACTTACAATAATCCTTGTTCTTATTCCTTAGTTGTGGAGGCTGGGGCTTTACTATACCCAACGATGCTGCTGAAAGACTGGTCTGAAAGGATAGAAGCGATCAACGGCTGTAAAATGCTCATCGATTTCTACAACAAGGATCGGCAACATGGTACTTGGGAAATCCAAGCAATCACGGAATAGAGTAGCTGATTAATCATAAAATCTATAAAGGCTTCTATTATCCCTTCTTTGTGACATCTTAATCCTCCCCCCTCAGTTTTTTGCGTTAGTTTTAGCTGATGCAGCTGAGGTGGGACGTAGGAGCTTGTAATTTCTCCCACAAGTTTAAAAAAACAAGAAAGCAATGTAGGTGGTGGAGTGCCATACTCATCATTAAAAATAAGAATGAATTATAACTTAACACAACCTGCACACAAAAATGTAGATAATAATAAGAGGTTTCGTGCGCAGAGAGAATGGTGTGATTTTATATATCCTTGAAAACCAGAGTTTAACACTTAATTATGTGAAAAGGGCAGGGTTATTTTTAAAATTTAAAACAAGAAAACAATGAAATTAAGTAAAACAAATTGTGTATTCAATAATTGTGAAAGAGATCCCCGGTAAAGATGCTAGCTAGGTGATATCATTTATGAAATTCGATCATTGGTACAAGAATTTTAGCTCATGATTTACAAAGTTGTTATAGATTCCAATTACCTTAGGACTCCTACTTCCCTCAAGTTTCAAATTACCTAAAGAACACACTCGATTAAGTAATCTTAATCAACTAAGGGTTCACTAAATTGATTGATCTTGATTAAGGGAAGACAACTTTTAACTAACACACCTTATTTCTCAAGCGGAGTTTATCAAATCACTTGCTCTCTCTAGTCTTAAAGAGCTAATACTAAACTAAGATTGATCTAGGTGTCTACTGCATCTTCTTAACTTTGAGTGTTTTTTCCTACCGCCTTAAAGAATGACAATGATTGTTCAGGTTCTAACTTAACTCGGTCGGAATTAAGTGCAAAATAAACAATGCTGACAAGTGATTGGAGAATTCATAAATGCAAATAAAAAATTATGAAGATTAATTAGACCTCAGGAATTTGATATAAATCATATTTCTATTGATCTTTACTAGAAATCAATAAAGAGATTAGCTAGACATAATTATGGAAAATAGAAAGCTTGAATTAAATTGGATAAGAAAGAAATGCTTGAAACAAGGAAGAATATGAAGTTCAAACTAGAGTACTAGAAATTAAAGACAAAAAAACCAAACTAAGACTCACTAGGTTATCAATAATATAAAGAAGGGTTAAATAATTTTCCCTCCCTTTATTATCTTCAACCAATATTCAAATCCTAAATTCAAAACTAATTTAAATTGTATTTTTATTGAAAAGGATTTACAGAAGAGAATCAGATCTTGATTTTAATTAAAAATGTTTAAGTTCAAAGATGCTAGCGTTGCTTCCTTGTCACCTTCGAGTCCTAGGCCCACTGCTTCTTTGGGTCTAACAAACTCGTCTGATAAATAAAATATTCTTAACCCTAGAAAATAATTTTAGTCTGAACTAGAGAGTGCTCATTACTAGCATGGTGAATCTTTGAGTGATTCTTGTCCAAAATACAATAGATTCTACTCCTTTCTTCCA
The DNA here is from genome assembly GCA_963691705.1 of Viola odorata. Taxonomy (NCBI): domain Eukaryota; kingdom Viridiplantae; phylum Streptophyta; class Magnoliopsida; order Malpighiales; family Violaceae; genus Viola; species Viola odorata. The sequence goes on from OY829542.1 coordinate 35,816,939, forward strand.
AAAGCGCCCCGAAGGTTCTTTTCTGCAAAAATGGAAGAGTGTAACTCTAATCAATGCTTTTACCGTTCAAATTGCAAATATTTAAACCAAAATATAGTCAAAATAAATAACCAATTAGTAGAGGGCCAAAGTTTGGGTATGCCTGCCCCCATGTCTCTTCCACTGACACCACCCCCATAACTATTTCATTTTTATTGTAAAAAAAAAAGTTCATACTGGGTAAGATCATCTCAAGTACCGCCAAAGTAAATATTGTAAAGGAGATGAACAAGGTAAATTCTTTTTAAGGGAATTGTCAAATATTAAACATGAATATAATAAGATCAAAACCTTAACAATCATTACAAGCTTGTTGAGTCGCTTTGGCAGCAAAAATCTTGAATCAAATGGTGTGCGGAGGGAGGTTAAATACCAAGTTTTACCGTACAATTTGTAAATAGAGGGGCCAAACTAATGTTATTCCAAGCATGGTCATCGACAGGAACTTATCTCTTGATACTATAATAGTGAAAAAGAGGGTGATAGATCACTTTTAGGTTCTTTTTTGCAGTTGATTCATGGAATCATCCTATTCTCCCAAAATTAGTCTTCGCTAAATTATCTGATTTTCAAGCTCAACTCTTGAAAGAAATTCCAAATGGAGAGGAAATAAAAAGGGGCAACTTGGGCGTGCGTTAGTGACCAAGCTCCAAGTCCAGATGGGTTTTTAACTTCAAGTTTATCAAGAAAGCTTTAAGCATTTTCGGTACTAATGTGGTGAATTTTGTGCTCAAGTTTTTCATATTGGGTTATATGCCTAGAGGTGTGGGAAATGCCTTTATTATTCTTATTCCTAAGTGTCAAGGTTCTAATCAAGTAAAATACTTTTGCCTGGTTTAAGTCTAGATGGGTCTTTAGTTAGTAGATTGTACAAGATTATTGCAAAGGTAATGACATTGCGCATTCAGTTATTGACGAAGAGCAGCACGGTTTTGTAGGAGGGAACAAGTGCTCGAATGCAAGCTTATAGCTTCTAAGGTGATTCACTCATTGAAAAGAAGTAAATTAAGAGGGTTATATGTTAAAACTTGACTTACAAAAAGCCGAAGACTCAATTGAAAGGTCGTGCAATGACAAGAATTGTTTTTTTATGGGGTTTGGGTTGAGATTGAGAACTTGGGTGAGGAATTCCTTAAAGTTTTCCTGAACATAGGTGTTGGTGAATGGTTCCCTTACCTATGACTCTTCTGTTGGTCGGAGTCTCCGACAAGATTTTTCATTATCGCAATTTCTTTTTAATTTGGCAAATGAAGGGCTGAATATCATGCTTAAGAAAGTCACGTATGAGGGTACTTTATTAGGGTTGGGGAATACGAGAAGAGGATGGTGTCTCACCCATATTTAGTTTGCTTGCGACACCTTAACCTTTGTCGAGGACTCATTAGAAAGTTTCCCTCCGGCCCAGATTAAATGTCGTTTGGGCCGAAATCACGCGGATTAAGGCCAAAACAGTGACGTTTGACAGCCCAGGCTTTTTGTGTCTTCGTCTGTGGGCCGCACTGCACCAACGGGCATGAAAATTTCCTTCTCCTTCTCCTTCACTCATTCTCTGCTCGCCTGCAAAAGTTCTCCCAAATTTTCAAACGAATTTCATTCAAAATTTCTGAAATCTAAACCTAGCCCACTTAAAATTTTGCCAAAATTTGGGCAAAAAACTAAAATTGATTTCGTTTCCCTCCTTCCCTAATCATTTCAATTTGAATGAAATGGGTTATGGGTTTCAAATGTCAGTGTCCCTCTTCATTTGCCATCGAAGTCCCTCTTCTCTTCAAACTCTTTCGCCTAAAAAATGGGTTCTTCATCACAGGACCTCAATGAATTCCATGACAGTCCTCAGTCCCCTATAAGAAATTGGCTCGGCCTTGATGATTTTCCATTGAATTGTTCTGCTATATTATAATCCTAAAATGACACACTTGTATGCGAAGAAGAGGTTGAGCAACCTATCAACATTCCAGTCCTCAACTTGCCACCACAAGAGTCGCAATTAGGTTTTCAAGGTTATTCCTTCCATCTCAAGTTCATAATTTCAATCTGTTATGCCATTTCTGTTTACTATCTCCATGGTTTCCTGGTTTAGGTCAAAGGAAAGAACTGGCCAGCACTCAACGGCATGCCACCACATACTCTTGTCTCTTGGAAAGATAAAAAAATGGGAGATTGAAGAAAACAACAACCAATAAGGTAGCTCTCATGTTTGGAGTGTCAATGAGATCAATGCATAGGCTGTGGAAACGTGGAAGGGAGTCTGGTAACCACACTCATGACACCAATAGAGTGAAAAACTGTGGTCGGGAGAGAATTGAATTCGATTTGGAAAGGATTCGAGATATTCCTCTGAGGCAGAGGACAATCATCAGATCTCTTGCTTTCCACCTTGGTGTGAGCAGGCATTTTTTGTCTGCTAAATTGAAGGAGGGAGCCAGGTGACACTCGAATGCTATCAAACCCATCTTAACACTAGGCAAACTCACTAGCCGAATCAACCATTGTCTATCCAATTTCGAACCAACGATAGTAGCACTCCTGCGAACATTCAAGCAGATGGAGAACATAGTACATATCGAAGAGAAGTGGTTTTATTTTAGCAAGAGATCACAGACTTATTATCTCCAGCCAGGAGAAAATGATCCAGTAAGAACCTCCAAAAACTCAAATTTCATTCCTAAAGTCATGTTCTTAGCTACTGTTATGAGGCCAAGGTATGACTCTAATGGTATTTGTACTTTTCATGGAAAAATTGGGGTATTCCCACTAGTTGAACATGTTGCTGCTCTAAGATCGAGTCAAAACAGGCCTCGTGGAACAATTGAGGTTAAACCCATTGCAGCCATCACAAGACAAATAATTAGGGATTTTATGATTAGGAAAGTATTACCAACTATAGCCAATAAGTGGCCTAGGGAGAGTATTATGGATGAGATTTTGATTCAACAAGACAATGCGAAGACACAAATTCATGCTAGTATGCAGTTCAAGAAAGTGGATTGAATGTCAGTTTAGTTAGTCAGCCACCTAACTCCCCTGATTTGAACGTCTTGGACCTTGGATTCTTCAGAGCAATTCAGTCAGTGTACAACAAAGAGTGTGCAAAATCAGTTGCTGAATTGGTTGCTCATGTTGAGGATGCATACCTGAATTTTGAAGTAGAGAAAAGCAATCACAACTTCTTGACATTACAGTTATGCATGATTGAAGTGTTGAAGTGTTTTGGTTAAAACTGCTACAAGATTCCTCATATGAAGAAGGATGCACTTGTAAGAATAGATTCTCTACCATCAACATTGCATTGTTTTCCAGATATTTATGCTAATGCGTTAGCTCAAGTCTCTCCATGATGTCTACCAGGTGATTGTTCTCCTTATGTTTTTGATTTCCATTTACTATGCAAACTAATGTCTGAAATGATTAATTTGCTTGTATTGGACATGGCAGAGACAGGGAAAGACAAGTTAGGACTGTGAAGAATTTGATGGCAATTTATATTTGTATATGGGTTATTGTAAACACCTCAGCTAGCAAGTAGTGTTGTTTGTTTAGGCTATAATATTGGTTGACTTGGCATTTTTATATGTAGCAACTTTTGTGACACTTTTGATGGATTGTGCAAGTGTTGAAATGTGTATGTAGTTATTTTTTGTGTAGAGATTGCATCGAGTAGTGCAGATTATGCAAATATTTTGTAGAAGAAGAATATGCTCAATGGAGTTATAAGACAAATGTATTGCACTAATTGTGATTGAATATGATTGTGCAAGACTTATGCCAATTGTGTTTCCTTTGTTTATATTTTTTTATTGCAAAAATAGTGGATTGAAATCTGTTTCCTCTGTTTACATTTTTTGATCTGTTTACATTTTTTGATTGCGAAGACAGTGGATTGAAATCTGTTTCCTATGTTTACATTTTTTGATTGCAAAGACAATGGATTGAAATTTGTTTCCTCTATTTATATTTTTTGATTGCAAAGATAATGGATTGAAATCTATTTCCTCTATTTACATTTTTTGATTGCAAACACAGTGGATTGAAATTTGTTTCCTTTGCTTACATTTTGTGATTGCAAATATAGTGGATTGAAATCTGTTCCTTTGTTTACAATTTATGATTTTGGATGACACAGATTTTGCACAATTCTGATACATATGTGTAGTGATTTGGATTGCATAGATTTTGGCAAATTAGGTTTCCTTTGTTTACCATTTTCAATTGCACATATTTTTTGGCTAATTTTGTTTCCTCTATTTACTTTATTCGCAAGCACAAGTTCATATTTTGAATAACTTATTGAAAGTAAATAGAAATTGAATAAACACTATACTGAAATTTGAATAAACTCAATCCATGAACCAGTGAAAGTGAAATTCAAACTCCATTTATTGAAATAAACCAGACATTACAAAGAAAGGCCAGCACTAAAAATGTTCTAAACATGAAATGAAATGGATACATGAAACAGAGGATGGAGGTGTCATTACTATTCTCAACTGTTGCTTTGGAAGTTTTCAGTTTGAATGGAATTGAAAGGGTCCAAGTACTCCTTGGAACGTTGCAATTCTGAACCGCTGCAAGAGGAAACTCAGAGGACTTGTAATACATGGAGGATTCTCTGCATTTTCAAACCGTTGAATATGAAGGGAATCCCTGTTAATTAGGCAATGAAACCTGTAGATGTTAAGTAGGCAAGGAATCCTGCAGGATTTATTGTTCTCATTTTCGAGAAACATAAATAGGGTAATTTCCATAAATAATGAAAAAGCACAACCATTTTTTGCAACTAGCCACAAGTTGGATTTGAACATAAAACACAACAAAAAATGTACACATATTCACAATTTGTAAATTTCGGCAATATAAATCCGGAATTACAACCAACCTAAATTAGACTTCTAAACTAAAACCTAAATTCTGGCAACATAAATCCGGAATTACAACCCACAAAATCAAAACCTAAATTCCGGCAATATAAATCCGGAATCACAACCCACAAAAACAAAACCGTGAACCAAAATCAGAGTCAAATCATCTCACTAAATGACTCATCCAAAGCAAGCAAAACAACAACAAGCAATTGACAAAAATTAAACAATTATCAACAATCTCATCGGCCGACTCTTGTGCCTCCGATTGCCTGTCTACATTGGGAAAAATGACATCATCATCATCCGATTGCCTGGCCACTTTAAGGAAAATCATTTTGGGGTCGTCTTTCGCCGCTACAACCATTGCGTCATCCTCCATAAAATCATCGGAAACAATGATGCTATCCCTCTGGGAATCGTCCCAATAATCGAAACCCTCAATAGTTGAAAATTAAAAATGATGAGAGAAGATGGAGAAAAAAATTCGATTTGGTTGAGAGAAGGAGAAGCGAGAGAGTTGGCTGGAGAAAGATCCATAAATGTTTTGGGCGTGTTAGATGCTCTGACCTCGGGTTTTCCAAACCAACCTCGAATTTTCAACTCCCGCCTAAATCACTCCCACTTTTACTTTCATTTCCCTCCTAGCCCATGCGTGACACGCCGTTCTATGCCGAACGACAAGTCGTTTGAGGGAAAAAAGTGTAAAAACACAAAGTAAGTTGACACAATTATCCAGGACGACATATAATTCCAGGCAGCGAAATTTGGGCTAAAATGACATATAATTCCGGATGGAGGGAGTATTAAAATAGTGCTGAGAAGGTTCGATGCATTTTTGAGTTTTCGAGTTAATTTTCACAAGAGTTCCTTGATTGTACTCAATTTACATGACCAGATAATGACTCAATCAACTTTAAGCCTTTGTTTCAGAGTTGAATCTCTTCCCACAAACTACTTAGGTGTTCCTCTTGGTGCAAACCTTTGAAGATTAAGTACTTGGCAACCATTGCTCGATCGTGTCAAGCATAGGCTTGAAAACTGGAAAGCTCGTATTCTGTCAACATGTGGTCAGTATGTACTTATAAAGTCTTCTTTAAATACTCTACACATGTATTATTTATCTCTTTATAAGATGCACCAACGAGATTGGTGAACATATTTAAGAGAATAATACGTAACTTCATTTGGAAGTGTACTGTGGAGGGTCGATATTTGGCGAAAGTAAGATGGGAACTGCTAGTTCGAAACTGGGTTTGGGGCGACTTTGGTTTAGGTTCAATCCTCCATAAAACTTGGCTTGATTATTTAAGTGGTGCTTGAAAATCAGAGCTAGCAAAAGTGGTTTGTAGGGTGATATAGTCACAATATGGTTATATATCGTCATTCACTCGTGATCTCTCGGTAGTGAACTCTATGTCTCGAACTTGGAAAAACAACCACCAAGCTTTTCAAATTTGAATGAATTTTAGGATAATTACATAATGGTTTAGGTGGGGAATGATTCAAGAACATTGTTTTGGCAGTCCTTTTGGTGTACGACGTGCGACCTTGAGAAATTATTTCCTAACCTCTACGGCATTTCTTTCAACCAATAAGCATTGGTGGTAGACATGGGTAGTTGGAGAGATTCAGGTTGGTCTTGGTTACTGGTGTAAAACAGGTTGTTGTCCAGCAATAGAATGGACGAATTAGCAAAGCTAACTTAGTTGCAATCCCAAGTTCAACTGCATGAGGAAAGTGGGATATAATTCATTGGCGGCTTGATTCTGAAGGTACATACACGGTTAGTTCGAAGTCAATTTTCTTATAAATGAGAGGGATTGTGGGAAAGGAGATATTGATACATATCTCAGGCTGGTATGGGTCAAGGTTGTTCCACTCAAGCTATAAATTTTCATGTGGCTTGCGCTTCAAGGCAAGACGGCTACAAGGGATTTCCTTTGACATAGAGGGTTGCTGGATGCTTATCTATGTAATTGTCCCCTTTGTAACTCTATTATGGAATCCGTATATCATTTGTTATTGTCTTGTAGAGTAGTAGTTGAGGTGTGGACGTAATTTTGGCTTGGTATGATGTGCAGTGGATGAGTTTTTACTCTTTGTTCACTTATTGGCGAGCTGGTCATCAGCATTTCTCTAAAGATCAATTGCAGGTTTGGATCAAAATTTGGTATGCTATAATTTGGTCCATTTGGTTTGAGCGTAATGCAGTGTGTTTTTATCAAGTTGTGTTTAACGCAACTACAGTTCGCCATAGGTGTCTTGCATTTATACTTGGATGATGGTTCTTGATGTTGCGTTCCTATACTCTTGTACGAACTTAGATCACAATTTTTCTTAGTTTACATCCTGGCATTCGAGTGATTGTATCGATATAGGATACATATCTTATTGTCTTACTTTAGGATGATTGTTGAAGATTATTTTCTTCCCTTGGAAAGAGGTAACATCTCCTTAGAACTTGCCTTTCAAGGTTGATTTTAACTAGCTTCAGGAGCAGTTGCCGGAGATAGGTGCTTCAGCCAGTTCTGGTTGGTTTTTTTAATATATTTGATTTCATAAATAAAAAAGATCAAAACCTAAAGAAGAATTAAAAGAACTAAAATTTAGGGGTCATATCCCTTTGGTCTCCAAGAATATACATGGATGGATATGACCAATAATTTATCCATAAATGTGACCGACAACTAGCTGATGATCAAACGTGAACCATACACATGTGAATAAATACCAAGCCATGGCTCAAGGGTATTTGAGGAATCAAACAAATTAGCCCTTCTAATCAAAGGTATCGCAAGGCAAGAAAGAAGTTATTCCTAACCACCATGATACGATCCTGAGTTGCCCAAGGCTCGTAGCACGTACGTTTCATCTAGTTCTACGCTTGAATTTTGATGCGAAAGATAGATGACTCAACACGACTGTTTAAACCTGCTAATATCTTGTATTAGCCAAACTAAACCTATCGGATGATGTTCTTGACACGGTTTCTAACCCTACTAATATCTTGTATTAGCCAAACTAGAGCTACGAATCAATGGAATGGACTTTCGGGTTTTACTTGTTATCCTAATCGAGTGTCCAGACTCGATGAGAAATAAGGTTTGTGAAGAACAATTGAAAAAACTCTCTGTATTTTATTTCAAAGATAACGTAAAAGAATAATGAAAAGGGTGGCTCCTTTAAATAGGAGAAACCCTAAAATCCTTACATAAAATTGAACTTTCCTTATAAGTCCTAATCCGACTTAAACTCCTAATTATATAATTAATCTAATTATAAAGAAATCCAAATAAGTCAATTAATAATAAAATCGTCAACCAAAGAATGGAAAGTTCAAGATTTCCTTCTTGGCGCAAACTAGGAATTTCTGGACGTGATCACGTTGAAGACGTTGCGACAGAACTCCATGCTACTGCTTTCGGCGTCATCACGCTGTTGTCATGGGGTCATCACGTCGTGATGGGCGTGATCACGTCGAAGGCAGGATGTGATCATGTCGAGGCTGCCACTCCGGATCAGGTGCCTACTGGAATAAGTGTCATCACGTCGTTGGTCGAACGTGATGAAGTCGGTTGTCTACGGACTCCTCTGGAATGGGCGTCATCACGTCAGGGGTAGGACATGATGACGTCGAGATTGTTGGCCAATCTGTGGCCCTCTCTGGAATGGGCGTCATCACGCCGACAGGTGGCGTGATGACGCCGTGACTGGTGTTGGCCACGATTAGAGTCACAAGTCGCGTGTTCTTCTCGCGTAGCTCGGCTTCGTCAATGAGTGTCTCACATTGTAACTCCTTGTAGATAAGCTGAGAAAGTCTCGCTTGCAACTCCTTGCTCCTCGTTCCAGTCATTGGGCCATTCGGTGGTAAAGGCACGCCCGAATTCGTATCATTCCCTCCCTCTAGGAAAGGATTCACCCTCGAATCCGTACCAGCATCAGTCGCAGTAGCATCATCACCTACATCAAACAACGTTAAGTTAGAAACATTTAAAGTGGCACTCACAGAACCATACTCACCAGGCAAATCAAGTTTGTAGGCGTTGTTGTTGATCTTCTCCACAATCTGAAATGGACCGTCGCCTCTATCAAACATTTTTCCATGACGTTGGGTTGGAAACCGTTCCCAGCGTAAGTATAGCCAGACCTAATCACCAATATTGAAGGAGGTCGTCTTCCTTCCTTCATTCCTCTTGTGCGCCAACTTCTCATTCATTCTCTCTATGTTGTGCTTGGCCTTCTTATGTAGCTTCTTCACCAAATCTTCCTTCTTTGCTCCATTTACGCTAGAAAAATCACTTACACGAAAAGGGATCAAATCCAAAGGTTTCATAGGAGTAAAACCATACACAAGCTCGAAAGGTGAATAATGAGTAGTAGAATGAATAACACGGTTGTAAGAAAATTCAAAAAATGGTAAACACTCTACCCATGTAGACACATGCTTACGAACCAATGTGCGCAACAAAGAACCAAGGGTTCGATTCACTATCTCTGTCTGGCCGTTGGTTTGTGGATGGTAAGATGTAGAATAAAGCAATTTTGTACCAAGTCTCTTCCACAAAATGCCACAAAAGTGGCTTAGGAACTTACTATCTCTATCACTGACAATAGATAAGGGTATGCCATGCAAACATACCACTTCTTTAAAGAACAAGTCAGCAGTTACAGTCACATTATAAGTAGTAGCACACGGAATGAAATGTGCCATCTTAGAAAATCTATCTACTACGACAAAAATACTATCCTTCCCTTGCCGAGAGTTAGGTATGACGAAATCCATGTATAGATCGGTCCAAGGGTGGGAAGGTACAGGTAATGGCATGTACTCGCCATGACTAGCCACCTTAGACTTGGCGTTCGGTACACTAAACATCGAGCAACGACGCGGACCACGTCGCGCTTCATATGGGGCCAGTAAAAGTGATCCTTCAGCACATCAAGAGTCTTGGTCACACCAAAGTGACCCATTAAGCCACCACTATGTGACTCTTGTACAAATAATTCCCTTAACGAACATACAAGCACACACAATTGCTTGCGCTTAAATAAATAACCCTCATGTCTATAAAATTCAGATTCGTCCCTAGTCATGCATGTGTTATAGATCTCACCGAAATCAGAATCAGCAGGGTATAATTCAATAATGTGTGCAAACGCAAGCAACTTAGCGCTAAGAGATGATAGAAGTACGTACCTTCGCAATAGCGCATCAGCTACTACATTGTCCTTACCTTGCTTATACTGGATATGATATGGGAAGGACTAGATGAACTCCATCCACGTCGCATGACGTTGGTTTAGCTTGCCTTGCCTCTTGAGGTACTTCAAGCTAAGGTGATCCGTGTGAACAATGAACTCCCGTGGCATCAAGTAATGTTGCCACACCTCGAGCGTGCGCACAAGGGCGTAGAGCTCTTTGTTATAAGTTGAGCATCCTTCAACTTCTCACTAAATTAGGCAATGGGGCACTTCTCCTGCATCAGTACAGCTCCAATCCTGAGCCCACTCGTATCGCACTCCACTTCTAACACCTTGTCCAAGTCTAGCAGGGCTAAAACGGGTGCTGAAGACAAGCGGTCCTTGAGCGTTTGAAAAGACTCCTCTTGCGGTTATTTCCACCTGAAATGCACATTCTTTTTAGTTAGCTCATTTAAAGGTATAGCTATGGTACTAAAATCTTTAACAAACCACCTGTAAAAACTCGCAAGGTCGTGAAACGAGCGTACGTCACTCGCGCTCTTCGGAGTTGACCACTCCTTAATTGCCTTGACCTTCTCCTCGTCCACCTTCACACCTTCTACACTGACAATGAAACCAAGAAAACTAACTTTCTCTAAAGCAAAATCACACTTAGTTAGTTTAGCGTACAGTTGTTGTTCACGCAGTGTAATAAAGACAACTCTAAGATGTGAAACATGCTTCTCAATGGATTTGCTGTAAATTAATATATCATCAAAATACACTACAATAAATTTACCAATAAAATGCCTAAGAACATGATTCATTAATCTCATGAAAGTACTAGGTGCATTGGTCAATCCAAAAGGCATGACCATCCACTCATAAAGCCCATACTTAGTTTTAAAAGTTTTTTCCCATTCATCACCCCCTTTCATGCGAATTTCGTGATAACCACTCATTAAATCTATCTTAGAAAATACTTGGCTACCACTTAATTCATCTAACATATCATCTAAATGAGGTATAGGATGTTGATACTTTATAGTGATTTTGTTGATTGCGCGGCAGTAAACACACATGTGCCAAGTTTTGTTCTTCTTGGGAACTCAGCGCACGGCGATAAGCTCTCCCTCACATAACCGCGGCTCAGAAACTCATCAACTTGCCTCTTTAATTCCTTAGTCTCCTCAGGATTGCTCCTATACGCTGGTCTGTTTGGGATAGTTGAACCGGGCACGAAATCCATTTGATGCTCGATTCCGCGAATAGGTGGCAGCCCTGGAGGCATCTCGTCAGGCATCACATTCTTGAATTCCTGCAAAAGATCAACAATACCAATATGCATAGAACTCATAGGGTTAGGGTTAGAAGAGTTTAAACAAAATGATTTAAAACAAAGAAGAATCAGTGGGTGGCTTGCGCCAAAACTGGATTTTTGTAAAAGCAACGCTTGCCTCACTTCTCTCCCCTTGGCGAATATATTTAATTTCTTTTCTCACTTTTGCCCACTCTCACATGCTCTCTTCTTTCATGCGGGTTGTTTTGCTCACTTGCACTCTTCCCATGCTCTCTATTTTCATGGGGGTTGTTGTTCACACAATTTCTCCCCGCATGCTCTCTATTTTCATGTGAGCTATTTTCTCTCGTTTACTCTCTTTCTTTTCAACACTCAGCCCTCCTTTTTCTCGCTCAATTTTTTTTGTAATCTCATACTTCGCAAAACACTTGATCAACCACTGTTGATCCTCAAAAACTTCCATCGGTGTCAATGGTGCAAGAGTGAACTTCTTCCCATCTTTGATCAACTTATACCGATTGGTTCTCCCTTCGTGATTGGCCTCCCTATCGAATTGCCATGGTCGCCAGAGTAGTACATGACTCGACTGCATTGGCACGACATCACAAAGGATTTCATCTTTGTATTTCCCAATGGAGAACGAAACCAATACTTGTGCTGTCACTTTTAACTCACTACCGTCGTTCATCCACTGCAATGAATAAGGCTTCGAATGCTTCATGGTTGGCAGCCCCAATTTGTGTACCAACAAGGTACTTTCACAATTTGTACAACTACGACTATCAATGATCATAGAACATACTTTTTTATCGATACAACAGCGAGCATGAAAAATATTTTCTCGTTGTTCTTCCTCACATATCTCAGCCTTAGGTTGAACGTTGAGATTGTGTCTAACTACTATGTTAACATTACAGTTCGAGATCTTAAGCTCACCATCATCTGAACTGTCCCCTTCAACTTCCCCATCCATACAGCCGGAATCACCACACTCTTGATCATCCTCTGACTCTAAATCCCCATTGTCCCGTATAAGTAAAATCTACTTATTAGGGCAATCAACTTGCCTATGACCTCTCCCGGAACACTTGAAGCAAACAATATCTCTAGTCAGGACTCTATTGGCTTGAGTAGACGAAGGAGTGTTATTAGCGTTGTTTCAAGAAGGTGTCTGAGCACTCGTCGCTCTCTTGGTGACATAATTGTACGGTAGTACCTTAGGTGGCTCTCTTGCAATCTTACCACTCTTCTCCCACGACGCTTGCTTCCATGGTGTAGTTCTTCCACTAGTTGTAGAGGGACTAGTAAAAGAAATCTATGACTTCTTATGCTTCTCTATTTTGATAGCCAAGTGCAACATCTCCTCTAATGTGGTGTAATAAGTCAGCTCCAAAGCGTTTGCTATCTCTCTATTCAAACCACTAAGAAATCTGGCCATTGTTGCCTCCCTATCCTCCTCAACTAGCGTCTTAGCTAACCAAATTTCCATCTTATTGAAGTAATCCCCTATAATCCTACTTCCTTGGGTCAAAGTCTGCAACCTCTAGTGGAGATCACATTGAAAATACGAAGGAATAAATCTCCTCTTCATAATGGCTTTCATCTCTTCCCAAGTTTGAATTGGACCAGTCCCATCTCTGTCTCTCTTCTGAGCTAATGAGTCCCACCAATGTGTTGCGTACCCACTAAACTCCACAGTTGCTAATCTCACTTTCTTATTTTCTGAATAATTGTGGCAAAGAAAGATCGAGGTGAGCTTCCATTCCCAATCCAAGTATGCATCCGGATCATCCTTGCCCTTAAACGGAGGTATCTTCATCTTGATACTCCCGAGATTAGAATCAACTCTCTCTTCTGGCCTATAACACCTATCATTAAATCTGTTTCTCGGTTCATACACATAGTCCTCATCTTCCTCATCATCATCCCACTGCTCATGGTGAGCTGGGCGTTCGGGCGCAGGCCGATGATGCGCTGCTGGACGTTCGTTCACTAGGCGCTCGACTGTTGGGCGCTCATGATGAGGTGAGCGCCTAGGTATTACTTCGCACTTTGGAGGCTCCACCTCCACATCACTATCACTAGCCACATGACCATCAACAAGATGTTGTTTTTGGCCTGTCGTTGGTATGGAAGCATGAGAACTAGTTGCGACGTTGTGATTGATCGCAAAGTTCGTAGAGGGCACTCCCAATTGTGTTCCCTCCACTTTGGCTGAAACTGTCTCCACCTTGTCTGAAACTGTTTGTAGGCGGGTATCCATCGCCGCTAGACGTTCAAGAACAGTTTCCAACATCTTAACTCCCCTGGGTCCCTCCACTTCATCGGTCGAAGTAGAATGATTAGACATCCTGTTAATTCTTGAAAAGTCACAACACAAACAAACCGCGTAAAATTGTACTAATCCTAGCATTCCCTCACGTGTTTACTCTCGTGTTTAAACTCTCTAATAAGCTCACAAAAATCACTAAAAATTTCCTGCAATTGTCCAATGCAAAGGTTAGTGACTCGAGAATTCCAAGGAAAAGCTTCCAATAAGACTCGCAAAGACAACTAGCTCGGAAATAAGTTTGGATGTAAAGTAATTGAGTAGTCACAAAAATCAATTAACTAAACAATCACTTTACTAGAGTAGAAATAAGTTTAAGGAATCAATGAAAGCTCAAATGGACACGAAGTAACTCAAATAATTCGCAAAGCTCGCGAATGAACAGTGTGTGCGATCTCTAGGTTTACAACTCATAATTTCAATATCTTTTTTTTTCTCCCACCAAATCGAGTAATTCCTTTTGCACTCGTTCCAGAATTCCTTCTAATATTTTGTATTTTGTATCTTTTAATTCGAATATTATTATTTTTTATTTTTTTACTCTAGGAACAAAACTAAATAACAATTAATTTAAAGACTCTTTTTGGGATTTTTGACACTTTTTTAATGAGAATTAAAGACTCACAAATTGTAACCACAATTTGCTTGACAAGACGCACACAAACAAGATCTAGAACCCTAGATCGACTTGACTCACAATTAACTAACACACGACACACAAGTAGATGGATTATAGATCGGGAAGAAGAAGAATCAATCTCAATAATGAAACTGAAAAGTAAACAATAGATTACCAAACCGTAGAACGCCTTTGCTCCGCTACCAACTAATACGATCCTGGGTTGCCCGAGGCTCATAGCACGTACCTTTGATCTAGTTCTAGGCTTGGATTTCGATGCGAAAGATAGATGACTCAACACGACTGTTTCACCCTGCTAATGTCTTGTATAAGCCAAACTAGAGCTACGAATTAATGGAATGGACTTTTGGGTTTTACTTGTTATCCTAATCGAGTGTCTGGACTCAATGAGGGACAACGTTCGCGAAGAACAATTGAGAAAACTCTCTGTATTTTATTTCAAAGATAATGTAAAAGAATAATGAAAAGGGTGGCTCCTTTAAATAGGAGAAACCCTAAAATTCTTACATAAAATTGGACTTTCCTTATAAGTCTTAATCCGACTTAAACTCCTAATTAGATAATTAATTGATGTGTTGTCGAAGCACATACAAATATAATAATAAAAACCTATTATCAAATGCACAATAAATTGTATATAGTGGCAGCAGGGTCGAACATAGGGACTAAGGGTAGACGCTGACTTTCGTGTGTGACTAGGGCAAACAGACCGAAATAGTAACAAGTGGGGAGTTTTGAGCGTGTTGATTAATCTAATTATAAACTAAGAAAGTAATAACAAACAGTAATAAAATAAGTAAGAAATCAATAGAGAGAGGGTCCTCGGTAGAAATCTATCTCCGGTTGCATTTATGGTCGGCCGGTCATTGGTGCAAGAATCTTCTACCCTTGGCTGGTAGACGCGCTATAGGGAGCAGGTACGCTCTACTTACCTTCGTAATAGAAGCTACCCCAAGGTACGCTTATGGGATAACCTTGACAATCTATCCTCCTCCAAGGTACGCTTATGGAGACAATACTCAGATGCCCATGAAGAGGAGGTAAGACACTCAGTACGCTCGAGGCACTACCCTAATTACTCATTTAACCCAGCTGAATGAGACCAGGAACCCAATTACTTCCAAACTGGTTGTCTACTTTACCCTGCAGCTTCACGTTAGTTATAACAGCAGAGATGATTTTAATCGCCTAGGTCTAGCCGCTAGTTGGCCAGACTAGAAACAACCCTAGTAGATTTGACAAGAATATGTTAAACAAATAAATACAAACCATTGGTATTAATATCAATTCGACCTCATGGCTTTCCTAAGTAACCTTCGATGATTCCTACCAAGAACAAGATATTTAGCTACTCATAAAAAGTAAAACAAATAAATAAAAAGAAGAAAATACAAAATTGTATTAAGTGTTACCTTTGCTCAGGTTTATTACAAAGCTGCTGGGAAAAGTCTGGAAGAGGAGAGAGGCGGAAGAAGAAGAAGAGAGAAAGAGGCGAAAGAGAGCCTCCTCCTAAAACCCTAATTATTCTAATATATATATTAAATAAAATAGAAGTCCTAAGTCTAATAGAACTAGGTTTTCCTTAATTATGCCTCTGCTGAGCTGGGAACACGGAGGGGAAGTCGTAGAAAAAGTCAGATTTATTAAATTTCCTTTTTCGAACTTTCCATTTTCTGCAGCTGGCCTGCGAGCGATTAGTTGCTCGGCCTAGACGTTTGATAAGATTTTGTTTTCTGCCGAAGGATGTATGGCGGAACAGCTCCTCTCAGATCAGTGCTCACGAAGGTCCGCGGTACCTACAATACGCCGGAGGGGTTCTCCGGCGGAAACAATCCGATGCTTAAGTCAGTATGTGTACTGAATTTGGCAGAGCTTGGGCCAGTTAGAGTATGCTTACCTGCCTCCTTTGAGGGGGAGGTGTATATATAGAAGAATTGAGCATTTCCGCGTTTGGGAATAGCTAGAGAGCTATCCCTAACGTTAGGGATCGTGGTTCGCCCCTCGGATGATATGTTACCGTGGCGGTAGCCATGGGATAAATGTTACCACGATAGGGTAGCGACTGAGTTGTCCCCCTGACGCGTGATATTCCTCAGAATGAGACAGCTCCTCGAGCCATCTAGAAGGTTTGTTTGGGGAGACTCCTGAGCACTGTTTTGCCCTCATGGCGTCAACCTCTGGGGTAGGCGATGGCCCTCTATCTACCGCGGCGGTGGGAACAGTGATTTCTTCTTTCAGTTCAGGGCAATACACGGAAATACCCTTTTCCTTAGGTGGATTATTATCAACGTTGTAAACACTCAAAAATCCAGTGACTAATGCATCTTTCTGGAATTTCCTCTCCTAAAGCCTGAATCTGCAATAAGTAAAGAAATAGAGACTAATCAGTAGCATCAAGATCCAAAAAGAACAAGGAAAGGAAGAGATAATGTGGACAAAATACATCATATCAAACATCCCCACACTACCCCAATGCTCTCCCTCGAGCATTACACTTAAAACATCACTTCGTTTGGAACACACAGTCTCAATCCAAAACACACAGAACAACTTATCGTCGCCACATACGCCTCGACCGAGCAGTACGCCACCCTCCAGCCTAGATGAACTTTGCATCACTCTTAAGGAATAACGAAACCAAAAGTGTGGCTTTCCTACATCAGCCTGCTGCAAGCAATCCTTACAGGAAAAAGTATTTATCGCTCACGCTCAGAAACAGAGTTAGGTGTTTACACTCATCAATACGAATGACAATGCACAAAACCAAATTTGCAATAGCGACCCAAGTACGGAGAACACATGCACTGGCAATCATATGATCATAGAAACTTTGCAAGGGTAAAGCAAGAGAATATGTTGAAGAAGAGGGTTCAAAAGAGAGAGAAGGAAGGATAGAGGTTTTCTTAGCTGAAAAAGGCAAAGTGGAGAGAGCCTCCTGTTGGCAGCAGCGAGATCAAGACAGAGAGCACTGATGGAGAGTGGGGGTATTCTGTTCTTTGGAAACTTCTGATCTGTGTAGTGCCTTGCTCCAGTCCTGATTTGTACTCCCTTTTGTTCAAAACTAAATTATTTCACCTTTTTTTTCTTTTTTTTCCTTTTTTTTCTCTTTTTTTTCTTTTTTTTCTTTTTTGAAGAAGAAAGAACAAAAGGGAACGGATACATTTATTTAGGACCTTTGAACTTGAGCAGCAAAATTTCCTCGGCGTCTGATCTTCAGTAAATGATTGATGTCAATGTCGCGGCCTAGCAGTTGATTTCTATGTTGCTTGTTTTGGAATACTTGATTTGAGTATCTAGGCCGAGTCGTTCGGTATCCCCACACTAGAGCTTTCGTTTCTCTTTTGTGTTCTGCGATTACTTGCCACACTACTGCTTTCAGCATCTCGATCTAGCAGTTGGATGTATAGTTCTATTCTCCGCATCTGCTTCTGTTTTCAGGTTCTTGGTCTGCTTTCTGTTTCTTGGTCTAGCAGTTCGATACCCCCACATCGAAGATGTTGATTTTCTCTGTCCCACCTTACCACTGCCAGAGGCATCCCTCACCTGCTAAGAAAAGAAAGGAATGGCTCAAGCAGTTAGAAGGGTAGTGAAAGAAAAGGGTGAGCAGCGTGGGTAAGGAGATAAAAAGCAAGAAAAAAGATAACAAAGAAAAGTGCAAAGTTCCTAATCACATCATCGCTTTCCCACGTCTAATCGTGCCTATACCCAGGGGTCTCATGCAAATCCGGCCAGCACACGACCATGCATCCACTCAGAAATAAAATGCGGCATGGAAGCTCAAACACTCACAGGGTAAAATACATTGATTGCAAGCAGCTAGGGCAAGACATAGTCATATGAGCTAACAGGCAATATGGTGTGCAAGTGGTTTTGGTGCAGTGGGTGAAGATTCTGCGTGAAGTGGGCCTAATCTGTGCATTCCATCAAAGGTGATTTTAAACAGTAGGGGTAGTGCAAGCTTAGGAAAAGGTAATTTCCAGAAAACCAAAGTTCACAAAATCCTAAAAAATTGAAAAAATTGCCCAAAACAAAACAAACACATAAGTGTCCCTCCCCACACTTAAGCAACGCATTGTCCTCAATGTGGAGAGAGAACTCAAACAAGGGCATACGAAAAGGAAATAATAATAAAGATAAAATAAAGAGAAAAGAGAGAAGAAACGTGGGTTGCCTCCCACGGAGCGCCTCAGTTAACGTCTAGGCCTAGACGTTGGTTGTTCAGTCTTCTGTCAACCAATTCTACTAAATGCTTTCCATCCTCTTAGTTTGATGTGAATTATAACGTGAAGTGGATGGTCTTCTAGCAGAGCATCTTGCAGGCAACCATGATATGATTCAAATCTTAATTTGGGTTCCTTGTATCCCACATTGGTTTCTGGCTCTGAAGGAAAATATTCTGGATCCTCCAATTTTAGCTCATCCGTTGACATGAAAAATTCCTCTATCCCATAAGAATCTTCACCATGGTCATGATGGTCAAAGAATGACTCCCATAGAATGTTGGTGGACAAATTTTTCTCTTCACTTAAATAGTCGTCACCATCTAAGTGCTGCAAATATTGTTCTATAGGAGTGATAAGGTGATTCATGGTCTGATTGGGCAGAAGTGTTGGAGCTAAAAGTTTTGGTTCAAGTGTTGGGGCAACATCTAGGGCAAGCTGCTCGGGTATGCATGCAAAATTTACTTCAATGGCCTCTTGGCGATCCTGCTCCCTAATCTCCTGTATGGTTGTGGTTAGCTCTGTAAGTTGACTAGCTATGTCAGCTAGTGTCGCCACTTGTTCAGGAGACCAATGTTCTTGAGGTACCCCTACGTCTTGTGGAAGTTGTGGAGAAGGAAAACATTGATAGCTAGGTTCGGGTTGCACTCCATAGTTGAAATTTCCTTGATTACACCACGGGGGGTTAGGAGTGGATGCATAGGGATCATAGTATGGGTCACAACTTCCCTGCGGCGAACCGTGAGATGTATATGAATTATAATACGAGCCAAAATTCTCCTGTGGTGGGTTATAGAAACCTCCATTGGCAGTCACATTCCTTTCATCATAGTTTCCTGCATCAAAATATTGAGGGAAAGAGGGTGAGTAAGAATAAGAATTAAAATAGGACATTGAAGAAAGAAATGATGCTTTCAGTGTCTAGGTCTTGACGTAGAAAGAAGGTCGAGATTGTCTAGGGCAGAGAGGGTTCTTTCGAGGACTGGGGTAGAAAATTCTCCGGTGTCAGTGGATGGTTTCCTGGCCTGTCTTCTGGGTCTGCTCTCTATCCACGGGAGGGCTTGATGTTTTCAGCGTCTAGGTCTAGATATCCTGCTCACACAAACAAAAGAAAGAAATCAGTACCGTTAGTCCCCGGCAACGGCGCCATTTTGATGTGTTGTCGAAGCACATACAAATATAATAATAAAAACCTGTTATCAAATGCACAATAAATTGTATATAGTGGCAGCAGGGTCGAACACAGGGACTAAGGGTAGACGCTGACTTTCGTGTGTGACTACGGCAAACAGACCGAAATAGTAACAAGTGGGGGGTTTTGAGAGTGTTGATTAATCTAATTATAAACTAAGAAAGTAATAACAAACAGTAATAAAATAAGTAAGAAATCAATAGAGAGAGGGTCCACGGTAGAAATCTATCTCCGGTTGCATTTATGGTCGGCCGGTCATTGGTGCAAGAATCTTCTACCCCTGGCTGGTAGACACGCTATAGGGACCAGGTACGCTTAGGTCCCCTGCTTACCTTCGTAATAGAAGCTACACCAAGGTACGCTTATGGGATAACCTTGACAACCCGTCGTCCTCCAAGGTACACTTTTGGAGACAATACTCGGATGCCCATGAAGAGGAGGTAAGACACGTCTAGGGCGAGACACTCAGTACGCTCGAGGCACTACCCTAATTACTCGTTTAACCCAGCTAAATGAACCAGGAACCCGATTACTTCCAAACTGGTTGTTTACTTTACCCTGCAGCTTCACGTTAGTTATAACAGCAGAGATGACTTTAATCGCCTAGGTCTAGCCGCTAGTTGGCCAGACTAGAAAAATCCCTACTAGATTTGACAAGAATATGTTAAACAAATAAATACAAACCAGTGGTATATTAATATCAATTCAACCTCATGGCTTTCCTAAGCAACCTTCGATGATTCCTACCAAGAACAAGATATTTAGCTACTCATAAAAAGTAAAACAAATAAATAAAAAGAAGAAAATATGAAATTATATTAAGTGTTACCGGCCGGAGCAAAGCTCCGGTTTATTACAAAGCTGCTGGGAAAATCTAGAAGAAGAGAGGCAGAAGAAGAAGAAGAGAGAAAGAGGCGGAAGAGAGAGCCTCTTCCTAAAACCCTAATTATTCTAATATATATATTAAATAAAATAGAAGTCCTAAGTCTAATAGAACTAGGTTTTCCTTAATTATGCCTCTGCTGAGCTGGGAAGTCGGAGAAAAAGTCAGATTTATTAAATTTCCTTTTTCGAACTTTCCATTTTCTACAGCTGGCCTGCGAGCGATTAGCTGCTCGGCCTAGATGTTGTAAACACTCCAAAATCCGATGAATAATGCATCTTTCTAGAATTTCCTCTCCTAAAGCCTGAATCTGCAATAAGTAAAGAAATAGAGACTAATCAGTAGCATCAAGATCCAAAAAGAACAAGGAAAGGAAGAGATAATGTGGACAAAATACATCATATCATTAATCTAATTATAAATAAATCCAAATAAGTCAATTGATAATAAAATTGTCAACCAAAGAATGGAAATTGCAAGATTTCCTTCTTGGGGCAAACTAGGAATTTCTAGACGTGATCATGTCGAAGACGCTGCGACAGAACTCCATGCTACTACTTTCGGTGTCACCACGCCGCTGTCATGGCATCATCACGTCGTGATGGGCATGATCACGTCTAGGCTGCCACTGCGGATCAAGTGCCTACTAGAATGGACGTCATCACGTCGTTGGCCGGACGTGATGATGTCGACTATCTGTGGACGCCTCTAGAATGGGCGTCATCATGTTAGGGGTAGGACTTGATTGATACGATCCTGGCTAGGTTTGGATGCGCATAAGTGATGATCTTGTTCTTCTCTCGATTTGGTTTGTGGAATTAAACAAATCCCTCCTTGAACACTCCTTTTAATCAATTAGCATCCCATACTACTAATTGAGGTTAATGTAAGAATCACTCTCACCGTTAGAATTCCTTTGATTGCTTAGTACTTGACTAGCGACTAAGGTCCAATTCGCAAGTGTCGCACCAACGAATCCTCCTTACAAAGATTGAGTCCGTCCAATCCCCAAAGAAATCGAATCACACAATTTTGAAGCTTGAGTCGCACAAGTTCTAAGGTCTGAATCACACGAACCCTAATGATTGAATCACACAATCACTAAGCGTGCCTTGTGCACCTCCCACACCGAATCACTCGCACGCCACACTAAGGAATCACGCCACATGTCTTCGTAGATCCACGCTTGAGTCACACAAATGCACACACGAACAATGCACACTAGCTCACGCCCCTCTCACGCCTTGACTCACACAAGTCGCCACGCTCCACTAGCCATAACCGAGTCACACGGCTAAGTTACACAAGAACGGCTTGCTCCGGAATTAAGAGAATAAGAAGATAGAATGGTGAATGGAATTTGGTATGGGAATTTATGTGAAAACTCTGATTGATTCTATTAATAACAAAGCAAGCCTTTAAATAGGTGTTTTACAATACTAGTCTTACAAGAAATAGAACTACTAATTAGAATAGAACTCCTATCTATAATTAAAATCTAACAAAGTAATAAATAATAGTAATAATAATATAATCACCTCATCCAAGTCCTCTCATAGGCGTCCACCCGCTCTTCTTGCTCAAATCGAACTCCTTCTCCTAGTCGCATTAGAACTTGGTCTTTCCTTGTCGTACTAAAATTCCTCTCGAGCCTTCTCTTGATTGGCTCGTGCGTTTCCACTCAAAATTGGTCCAGAGTTAGCTACTTGACTTAGGTTCCAATTTCAATTAGAATTACTCAAAAGCTTGAACCGTTTTTATTTTGGCTCATGGTCAATATTGCCTTGAAGGATTGCGTTCCCACTATGCATGCTGATTTCTTGACTTGAGCCCGACTTTGATTCCCTCGTCCGATTGATCTGATTTTTGTACACGATATTCCTAACACCTTAAGGTGTCTTTTATTTTTGGAATTAGTCAATTCGGAGTTCATCTTGACCACCAAATTATTTCTGGACTCTAATACAGCCATAGGTGCCTCTTGCGTCTTGCCCTCGCACCTTTCTTGCTCAAACACACGCCTCCCTCGTGTGTTTCTCTTCATGATCACCCTATGGGCTCTAGCTACACTCACTAAGCTCTTGGTAGCTTGTCTAGCTCGCTCTCTTGCGTGCCTTAGCTCAACCCATACTCGCTTCTTGCCATTAGCGCATTCTAGGGTTCGATGCGATCCTAGAATCGTATCATTGATGACGTCAAGATTGTTGGCCAATTTGTGGCCCTCTCTGGAATGGGCGTCATCACACCGAGAGGTGGCGTGACGATGTCATGATTGGTGTTGGCCACGATGAGAGTCACGAGTCGCGGGATCTTCTCACGTAGCTCAGCTTCGTTGATGAGTGTCTCACACTGTAACTCCTTGTAGATAAGCTGAGAAAGTCTCACTTGAAACTCCTTGCTCCTCGCTTGAGTCATTGGGTCGTTCGGTGGTAAAGGCACGCCCGGATTCATATCACACCACCACCACCACTTGGTTAGGATGAACAAGTCTTGAGGGAAGGGCGCGAAATTGACTTTTCCATGATATTGCTTAATTAATGATGTCACGGAGTAATAGCTATCGCGCATAGAGAATTAGGTTTCATGATCTAAATGGCAATATCTTGCCTACTTCAAAAAAAGAACAATTCAATTAATGACCTTCTTTTGATAAGTGGCACACATTAATTAAAGGTGTAAACACATATATTCTCTGAATCAACAAGGTAATATCTCTATCTCACATTCAATGCCACTCAGAGCACAATTTAACCTCACTCGAGTTGGGAAATCTCAAAACTACCTTAACACCTCAATCATTAAGGTAAAAATACCCTATATTTATAGGCACAAAGACTAATTGAATAGTACACTAACACCACAACAACCAAATTTCTTCTTCATTGAAGCCTCCATTAAACACTTACATTCATTCCAAGTTTCTCCACAGATTTCATTATTTGAGAAATGCTAAAAATAATCAGGTAAGTGTCCATCCACACTCACCAAGTGATTGGCCCACATATATGAATGTGGGTAGCTATTTATTTTTAAATTTCAATTTTTTCTTTATGGACCAGTCACTTGGTGAGTGTTAATGGACAGTTGTCAAAAGTAAGTATTTCTCTTTATTATTTACTCTATTATTTATAACACCAATACTAATTTAAACTTCAGAGTGTCTACTCTATGATCAATCATAGAGATTTCATGTACAAATTCATTGATCTAGCCACCAAGATTCAACAACATTCAAACTTTAGTGAAAAGATCAATAACTTGTTCCAAAAATACCCATACCCCCTATGAGTACTCGATTTTGACTGAAACGTACTTTCGATCTCGTTTCGACCACTAATCGTAAATCATTTGTTGATAGTGATAAAAAATTCAAATGACTAATCTCAAAATGACTATACGAATATTCTAGTACCTCTTCCTTTGCATGCGCCCACATGTTTGGCTCAGCTCAGCACATAGCCACCGACCGGTTCTTTGTGGTCACCGATTGGTGGCGTGTGCTAGGCGTTTAGCCACTGATCGATGACATGTGCAACCGATCGGTGGTCTCTTGCTTATAAAGCCAACCAGTTAAGCCACTTTCTAGTCCAAATTCATTTCTTAATCCCTAAGCCATCGAAAATCTATGGTAAATCTTTCATTTTCCCATTTTTTATTATTTTCAAAAATCAAAAAAATTAACCCCTTTCATCACTATAAATAAAATCCCTCAGATCATTCATTCAACACAAAGAAACACATGAAAGCTCTGAAACTCTGCCAAAGCTCTTTTAGAATCACCTACATCACTTTTTCTAGAATAAACTTCTCATGTTCTTTTGAGTTGTTTATTAAGATACTTTTTTTATTAAAGATCTTTCAAACTTATTTATATAACCATTGGTCCAACAAGAAGTGGTCGAAAGTACGATTTTAATTAAGAACATGTGACTCTGTAATCTCAATTTCAATTCATTATCCCCCCAACTTTGTCTAGTAAGTCTCTTTCTATCACAAACCTGACGAGGTTTGCTCTGTGAGGAACTAAGGGAGCATTCTCTCCTCCCACTTTTCCCCTTTTCTACCACTCTATGGGGAATTAAATAAGCATGTCTTCCTCTAAGTTCTCCCATTTCTTCTACGTGCATACGTGTTATGGGTTGAAGATGTGATTTGGTGATTGCATTTGTTTTGATCTTCGTGTCATTGTGGTGCATGTGCATTAGAAAAATAATGTGTGTACCCCCAGGTTAATTAATTTTCTAACTTACAAAGGTGAATAAAGAGGGTTTGGTGGAGCTTTGAGATGAGTGTTGTCAAAAGGGCATTGCATAATTGCTTGACTGAAAAGCTAGCTGATCGCTCAAGAATGTAAGTACTCTATCCTACACTAGCTCTCCATATTTGACACTTTCTCACACCTATCCCGAGTTGGTGGACAAGTTTAAAGAAAATGTTATTGGTAATATGGGAACCGATGATAAGGGTAGTGAGCCATTTGACTTGGAAAGCTAGTATAAAGCTTCTTCTACTTGAGATGGAAGCAAGCTATAAGAGATTGGAAAAGGTTGAGTTGGAAAAAGAAGCAAAATTGAGAGACAAGGAACGTGAGAATGGGGTTTTGATTGAAAAAGGGTGAACATGTAAAGAGAAGTTGAGCGAAAAGCGAGAATGAAAGTAGTGAAAAAAGTGAGCCTATGCATAATGGAAAAAAAGTGAGCATGTGTGATTGAATGCTTATTTCGTATGTATTCACCATCTATTTTGGTTGTATTTGAGATGGTGATACTACTAATTTGGGCATATTTCCTTCCTTTTTGTAGAAACAGGTCAAAGGAATCAATCAAGAAATAAAGGAACAAAAGAGCCTTGGAAAGATAGCTAAATGACCAGTGGTGATCAAGGTCTAATTCTATAGAACTAGGTCTAGGCCATGAGATTAGTAGGCCAGTGAGATTTTGGTCTAATTACAATGGAAATTAGCAGGCCAGCGAGATAGGCCTGGGCCGTAAGGTGAAGGCTTAGCACGCCAACTGCCTCTTTATGAAGAAGAGTATCAGAAGAAGTATCGGTAGTAAAACTCCCGAGGGGATAAGAACAAATAAATTTTCTATCTTTGGATTATTTATTGTTAGAAAAACAAAGAAAGAAGGAATACTTAATCTTTCCTTGTTTTAGCTTTGAAATTTGAACTGAAGACGTTGTTTTTTTCCCCTCTCGCTCTCCTCGTCTTCTTCCTTGAAACGAGGAGACTTTCATTAATGCAATTGAATTTTATATTTTCTTTTACTATGTCGATGTCTAGCTAAATATTCTATTCCTAGTAAAGACTTTGAGGTTCATGATTCCCGTTATTGTGAGATTTAATCATTCTTAATAAAATTTGTATTTTGTATTTCATCTCTTTCTGATTTAAAGTTGTTTTTATTCTTGTTAGATTTATGATTGATCAAGTTATATTTTTAACATGAATGAATATAGTTATTCCAAATAACTTTGGGTATACATTGTTAGAAGGGTATAGTAAACAACTAGATCGAAATCAGCTTAGGATTTACTTTTTAAGACTAGAGAAAGAGAACAATATGGTTTAAAGGGACGAGTGGACTGTTCCCTTAGCTCTGAGTTATGTCTTTCCCTATTTTTATCAATAAACTAGTTAAATCCTATAAGGGAGCCTTAGGATTTCTAGATGATTAGGGTTCTTAATAGTGAGATTTCTTTAAGAAAAATGATATAGGAGGAGAGTGGGAAGTCAAAGTGAACCTGATTTCTATAGCTTCCCTACAAAATGCAGTTTTGAATATTTTTGCATCAATGATAAATATTTATGAATCATCACCTTGAGCAGTCTAAACTAGGAATCCCTCATAATTTGATCTTATTCTCATTTGTTATTTGTTAATTGTTTCAATTGCAGTTTTATTCATTCTCAACCTAATAAAACCACTTTTTTTTGTTACTTTTATTTGTTACGATAGGTCATACTTGGAAACTTGAATTTTACCATAAATTCCTGAGGAACAAAGCACTTATTACTTATTGCAATATTTTTTGTTATATTGTGTTAAGTTGTAATCATTTTATTTTTGTCGAATTCGACACCCATTAAATTTTGGCGCCATTGTCGGGGATTCGGTGTACTAATTTTTATTTCTTTGTTTATGACCAGGTTAACTTGTTCTCAATTAATCCCTTACAACTCAAAGATTACCAGAACAAAGACTAGATAAGAAAGCATGCTAAAAGACAAAAAGTAGAATCAGAAGAATCAGAGCCAAAATACAGCTCCTCATTACATTCAGTTTCCGATAGGGAGGACTTATTCCTAGACCAAGGGATAAATCCACCATATAGAGAATAAGAAATGGTGGTACCTCCAGAAGTATTACAACAGGAAAGAACCCTTAGAGAATTGAATCAAGGACCAATCAAGATACCTTTGTCTGTATAGATTACCAACTCGTACAACATGACCGACCAATCAAATCAAACACTATCTATAACCTAAAATGTTTCATGGCCATCTAACTGAAAATCCCTACAAACATCTCCAAATACTACATTGGGAATGCAATTCCTTGAAACCTCCAGAGGTCAACATTGACAAAGCCAAACTCAGAGCTTTCCTAGGGTCTCTAGAAGACTCAGCCAGGAGTTGATTTTTCAGTTTACCACACAACTCTATAACCACATGGCCAGATGTCATTGGCCTTCCTTAAGAAGTATTGGTTAGTAAGCAAATTCGGTGCAACAAGAAAGAATCTATTGCCCATACAATACAGAGATGATGAAAACTATGAGGAATAGTATCATAGATTTAAGGATTTGCAAGAGATCTGTCCAACATATAGGAGTACTAAAGTAATCTCTTGTTTAATAATTTTATGATGGTATGTGCCTGAAAGACGAGGAGAGGTTAGATGCAGCTGTAGGAAGAGCTTTGCAAGATTTGACTCCCACAAGAGCCAAAACTCTCATCCAGACTTTGGTAGATAATTGCCATAAAAATGGATCAGCTGAAAGAGCAACACCAACCAGTAACATCAAGGTAGAAACAATTGAGAAAAATTAATTGAAATTTCTAATTTTATGAAAAATGTCTACAGGTACAACACAACAGCAAGTCAATGCCTATGGAGTTTGTTTCCAATAGGGACATGCAACGCATGAGTGTATCCTCGTGACATACAATATTAGGCAGATGAATGTTGCAATGCAGTACCATCAGTAGTAAGGGAAGTTCAACAAGAATCCCTACTCAAATGTATACAACCCTAGATGGAAGAACCACCTAAATTTTAGTTAGGCTCCACAATTGCCAGAAATAGCCACAACAGCAGCAACTCCCATTCAACCTATAAAATTTCAAACCGAGACCCCCTCATGATCATTCAAATGCACCCCTCTAGATACAAGAACCGTTGTACCCTTTACAACTCACAGGTGTTCCTATTGAAGAAACTTTAAATCAATTCATGCAATCAACTCAAGCTAGCATTGCAAACTTAAAGAAGCAAATAGGACAACTGTTAATGGGTAAGCAAGACAATTCTGGGCGGCTACCTTCAAACATAATTGATAACCCGAAGCATAATGTCAGTGCCATTGCACTGAGGAGTGGAAGAAATTTTCCAGAGAGACTCGCCCCTTCCCTAGACCAAGGGAAGAGTCTCCCAGAATCCCCTTGTCCGTAACCTTTATGACCTTACCTTTATTAAACGCTTACTTAATAAAGAGATGTATTTCATTATCATTTGTGTCGTGTGTGGATCTTGTTGTGCCTATATAATACTGTGTTATGGAATGCTTATAATTGCCCTGTATTGGTTATTAACCTATTTGCTCCTTTGTGGATGCAGAACTAAGGTGGGATTGAAAGGCTGGTTCGTGTAACGAGACCTCACGAATGCTACACGAACGCAATCCTTTTGGGTTCGAGGATTGGTCCGTGACAGTATGGATACAAGTGAAAATAAAATAGTGCATGATGATGTTCCTAGTCTTCTATTTAAGGATATGCCACCACTTGAAAAAATAAATGAGCCAATTGATGAATATGTGTGCTTGGAGAAAGTGGCTATATGGTGGTTGAAAAATGAAGCTCTTATTGCTAACTTCATCATCCTCATGAGTGTAAAAGAGAAGGAGCATGAAGTGATCCTAGAGCATGATAATGCTTCTTTTATTATGATTGATGTGGCGCATTCTTGTGAAGTCACCAAGCTTGAGCGAAGAATGAAGTATTGTTTTTTGGGTGGAGAATGGATATCTGGTGGTGGAAGATAAGGTACACATTGTGCACAAAATCATTCTCATGAGCTAAGAGAGAGATTCGAGGACGAATTTTCTCGAAGGAAGACAGAATAGTACAAGCATGAGAAGGTTATTTGACGCATGTTGAGTGAGTTTCATGGTTCCTAAGATCATCCATGTTCCACGAGAGAGAAATAGGTGGAAGAAAAAGAGGAGAATAGTTATATTTTTAATTATTTTTTCACTTTCCAAACTTCATGGGTACCCTTATTACTCATGTGACTAGCCATAAGCTTCTAGCCGAAAACTTATAGATTTTTAGTTTTCTAGTTTTAGGTGCCTCCTTTCTTGTCTCTTTGTATAAATAGAAAGGAGCAGCCATATTAAGCCTTTAGCTTTGATTAGTGAATATTCTTGTTGAGTGATTTTTTCTCCAAATATTCATGTTAGCCCCTTACTTAATGCTAGGTTGAAGAGCCTTGTATCTGGACAAGTAAAACATAAATCATATCTTCAATTTCTTGTAATCATTTTCTTGAAATTATTTTTAATCCAAGTGTGTATTTTTTGTGCTTGTGTTCTTGGATATTTTGTGTTCAAAAACTCATTTTGATCATCAAATCTACTCGTCAAGCAACTTGGATCTTATTAAAAACCCCTATCACTCAAGTCAATATATTCAAATCTAGCAAAAATTTCCAAAACTTCACCTCCCGACCCGAATATGGTTACATTGAACTTTTGGATCGATGACATTTCTCATCTTTTGAAAGTGGTAGTAGCCAATCAAGCCATAATGGCCTATATCGCACATACTCAGCCACAATTTCAATTCGACCATAACGCACTACCAGGCCAAACAAATGCCATGGCTAGAATAGATATATCCCCGTCGTGCACCCATCACATGATATTGTGCTTATGGAAGATGTCGTAGGGTCTGTTTGGCGTTCCGGTTCTAGTCCGAAAAGTGCTTTGGCAAAAGTGTTGTGGCAAAAGTACTTCTGGAAAAGTTAGTATGTTGTTTGGTAAACATTTCTTAAAAGTGCTGTGGGAAACAAGAAGTTGTTTTTGGTGTTTGGTAAAACTATAAAAATGAAATAGTTGGAGTATAAAACCCATTTTTTAAAAATTAATAAAAATAGGAAAAGTGGATCTAGAATTACTTATCTTGAGATGGAGATTTTATTGTGGTAGTTTTTAATTTATTTTGTTCTATTATATAAAGTAAAAAAATGAAATTAAAATGAAAAAAAAAAAATGGAGAGAGAGGGTGGCCAAAGCAGCAGCAGCTGCTGCTGCTGCTGCCACTGGAGTATTTTACTCTGTTCCAAGCCGCACCAAGTAAAGGCATAAACTCAACTCAGCTTTCTAAAAAGCTAGGTTCAAACCTTAACCCCAAACACCCATCAAGTGCTTTAGCTTTCCACAACGCAGATTTCCAAAAATCTCTATTCAACCTTTAACCCCAAACACCACCGTAGACACTGGGAGCACTGCCACTATGAACAAAAGATATGTCCCATCATAGTGTCGTTCCCCTTAAAGACCAGCAGCTTCCAGCCAGATTTAACGGTCTCAAAGACCTGTCCCATCACAGTGTCGCACCGCTCACGGTGAGACGATGACAAATGAAGGAAAAAATGTTTTCACTCAAACCTATGGTCAAAATAAAAATAAAAAAAAGACTAAGGAACAAAATAAAAGGGTCTAAACCCGAGGACTATGGTTTGAGGTCAATTTATGGACTCAAGAAGATATCAGGCACCCAAATCTCAAAAAGGTAACCGGTTCTAAAAAGAGGTTTACAAATCACGTTTAAAACATATAGTTTGGGCTCTTAGAGGGAATCGTGGCTTTAGTTCTTAGGTTTGTTTAATTGATTTTAAATTAGTTTGTTACAAAGTTGTTAAAATAAAATAAATATTTTCATCCACTAAAAGAAAAATGAAAGGTCAGTTTGCAGCTATTCCAATTAAATATCATCGAGTTCCAAAATTAGTCTAATTACATGTATAAGTTGATTAAATGAAATTACTATCATTTCATTAATCTTTACTAAAGCGGCAACTAAACGATCATCATTGGGTCAATGCATGATTAAATCCTATTTAATAAGCGATTCTAAGCATGCATAAACTAACAAAGTACCATTTTTGGATGGATGCAAAAAAAAAAGTTGAAACGAGAAAAAAATGAAGAAATGGGGTCTAAGTCGCGCACGAAACACATTCATCAAAGCAAGCATCGATTAAAACATACATTCATCCACAACCAATCAATTGAATAAATAAAGGGGGACCTAAAGATTCTAATTGGTATAAGTGACCATGCAACATTAAAGAGTATACAAGTATTTTCTAGAAGGGAATGGGCTTAAAGCCCAATTACTATCTTTTCACTTTCAAATAAATTAATTTCTTTATCGATTACTAGATGGTAAAAAGAAATTACTAAAGCATTTTCTATGATAGGCCTAAAGCCCAATTACTATATTTCCACTTTCAACTAATTGTTGTTTTTGGTGATTTATTATCCTACCGATTTGAGGCGAGCCTAAGTTGTTGGAGAAGTTTTAATCCTAAATTGTTTACTACTTCAATTAGGTGTTCTTGGATTCATTTTAAGTTTATTGAGTTCGTCAATTTTTATTCATCCTAATTCATTACTGTTCGTTTTACGGATTAAAGTTCTAGAATTGATTTAAAGCATCATGCGATTAAGTTAAGGTGATAATTACCATCCTATTCGTTCATGCGATTAATTAAAGTGGTGAGTAATTACTATCCTAATTTGTTCAAGCAATTAAAGCAAGTTTCTATTAATCCTAGTTCGTTACTTACATTCTCATTTTAAATTTGTTATCTAACGTTAATTACTAAGTCGGTTAATCCAAGTTGTTTCCTATGTTCATTCATGCATTCTTTTTATTTTAGCGAATTAATTATTATCTTAGTTTATTTCATTCATTAATTAATTAAAGTGATGGTTACTACGTGATGGGTGTCGAGACCGTAAAAAATAGATACAACTTAATAGCACCTACAAAAGATTGCAAATAATGGTAAGAGGTTCTATCCACTGAAAATGAGTAGCCTTAAAACAAGATAAAGACCAGATTTAAACACTTAAGTAGAATGGGGAATTTTTTATTTTAAAACTAAGAATTTAAAAAGAAATTAAAGCAAGTGCAAAATCCAAGCCAAGAATATTATTCTTGGTCAAGAAACAGGTCAAAAACAAATAGTCAGATAAAAGGTTCTTAGTAAAGGCTATAGCAAGTTACGATTCATAAGTATTCGATCATTTATGCATAAATATTCATTTCTTGTCTGCAAAATTGCTATAGAATCTAGGTACGCTTAGGACTCCTACTTTCCTCATGTATCAAAACCATCTTAGGTATGCTTAGATATGATTCCTAATTAACTAGCACCTTGCTGGTTAAAGGGTTTACTAAATTGATTAATTATTGACTAGGGAAAGACAGTTCTAAGCTAAGACACACTAGTTGTCAATAAGGGCTTCAACCTAAATATTGTTCTTTCTATCTTTTCAAGGCTACTTGTCTACTTCGAACTTCTTGGTCCGTAAATGGCCATAAGTTGCCTTAACAAACAAAAAATGATGGTTCCAGATTAGAATCTAGGTTGATCAGACAGAAACCTAATATGAAAAGTGATGACAATTGATTTAGAGAACACATATATGCAAACATAGAAATTAAGGAGCAATTAGATCTCACAAATACTTAAAATCATTACTTTAATTGCGCTTACCAGGAATGAAAAAGTTTAACTAGAAATAGACAAGAAAATTAAAGAAAATAATAAACTGATTAAATATGAAATCTTGTGCCTTCAAAGTTGAAGACGACAGGAAAAAACAAGTTCAAAACTGATTACACTCTATTTTATCATATCTTTACTATCTAACTTACTTGATATCTGGGCAGTAAAGCTATTGATTTTCCATGAATTTTCTACATTTTCGCAGTACTAGCTTGGAGACTGATTATGAGAAAGAGATAAGTTGCAGAGCACTGAACTGGATTATCAAAGCATCTTGGCTTGGAGTTTGGCCAAGATCCATTCACGAAAGGCAAATACAGTAGACGGCGTAGACAACTATTTTGGGCCGCGCGTCTTCTTGGGGGCGAGCTGGCAATCACAACTATCCAGCGAGATTAGAGGGATCAGGATGACATTAAATTAGAATCCTAGATAGGATCTCCCTCTTTTAAACATTATCATATTTTCCAATTTTAAAAACATGTTAATCATCTTTAGATTTTGAGTAGATCGACTTAGGAGAGAATAAGGGAGCTTAGCTTACTTATAGCTGATTTTGTTCTCGCTTATTCTCTCTCTTTCTTCCACCATTGAAACAATTTTCTTGCTCCGTAATTTGAAGTTCAGAATTCACGGATTTATTTTCTTATGCAATCAAAGTATTTTTATTTTCCATCTATGAGTATGTCTAGCTAAATACCGATTCTTGGCAAGGGTTGATGAGCTTCGTTCTTATGCATTCGTGAGATCACACTATCCTTCATAATCTCTCCAATTCGTATTCACTTAATTCTTAAGCTTAATAAAATCGCTAACTTGCTAGAGACAAGATCTGATCATTCTTGGACCCTAGTAGAGAAGAGTTGCAGTCAGCCTTGAAGGAGCCGGAGCACCCGCCGGATAGGTAAATTAGGCGACTAGTCTCGCGCCAGACTAGAAGAAATAAGTGATCTAGTCCGAGACTAGACTGACAACCTAGGGTCTCCACAGGGGGACAACTTGGGCTAGGTACTGCCTTCCCCTACACTATTGAAGAAGCGAACAACCATTCAAGACAGCAGCCAAACGGATAAACCCTTTAACCAGCAAGGTGTCCCTTGGCTAGGATTACCAGGAAAGGGAGCACCCGCTAGGTAATTTGTAGAGGAGGGAAGCAGGAGTGAATAGGAGCACCTCCACTCTATAGTAGTACTATGGATACAGAGACAAATATCCTTGAATCAGTGATCGAATCAAAAGAACTGAAGCTCTCATATCGCCCTTACTTGGAATTCTCTTTAATCTGATTTTCAATCTTAACCCCCTATCTTGGCCAAACCTTTGACCAAGATTAGTTTGAACTGCTTTGCTACTTTTTGTTTTTGCTTTAATTTCATAATCAAACCAACCCACTCCAGTGAAGAGGAAGTCAATCAAGAACTACATTCCCCTAGAGGTCTCTGTGGACGATCCTCTTACCACAACCTACAAGTCTTTGTGGACATTGATAAGTTGTATTTCTACCCCATTTTTCATGTCTATTATACACTTATATTTGACGCGCTCGACACGCGATCAAATTTTGGCGCCGTTGCCGGAGACTTTTAACGGTGTTTGGAGTTTCTTTTCTTTTGTTTTAAGTAGTTGATGACCAGGTCCTCCTGTAGACAAGAAGATTTAATACCATATAACCTGAATCTCACTAAGACCGAAGCACATCTGAGAAAGATAGCTCGAAAGAGGAAATTCCCATAAGAGAGTGAATCAGAAACCTCTAGTTCCCAAACAGATTATAATTCAGACTACGATCTTGGCCAATCCTCTGACCAAGACGAAGCCCTCGCTCAAGACATGGAAGAAAACAGTCCAGAATCGACAATGAAGGAATTGAATAAAACAGCAGAACAGGAAACCTTTTCCTGTATCAACTTACCAGTTGTATCAAATGATTGGTCTATAAAGACCAATATGGTGGCCAATCTCCCTAAGTTCTATGACCACTCGAATGAAAACCCGTTCAAGCATCTAAGGAATTTCCACGTTCAATGTGATATCATGAAACCTGCTCCAGTGAACATAGAAAGAGCAAAGCTGAAGGCCTTCCTATGTTCTCTTGAGGGGGCAACCCAAATTTAGTTTTACAGCTTGCCCCACAACACCGTCAGAACGTGGGCCGAGATGTCTACCATGTTCCTCAATAAATATTGGAATGCGATAAAAGCAGGGATAGCCAGGAAGGATATGGCTGCTATCCAGCAAAGAAGCAACGAGAGTTTCAGTGAATATCACCAAAGGTATCGTGACTTGCAAGAGGTTTGTGATCATCACTCAAAAGTAATATTTTCTGCTAGCAATATGCACAATAAATGTGTATAGGGTAAATCAGAGTCGAACCACAAGGATTAAGGGTAATATTCTGTTCATAGTGTATGTCCAGGCCTACACAGTGACAAGTAACACTAAGGGGGTTTTGGGCTGGCTAATGAAATTAACCAGTGAGATTTGGAGACTAAAGCTAACAAGTGGACTAAATAAAGTAAAAATTATCTAAAGGCAATAAAACAGTATCACAAGAGGGGTAAATCAGATAATAGGAAAGAGTCTTAGCAAAGGGATTCCGCGGGTTGCGTCTAGGCCTAGTTGGTCATCAGCTCAAGGATATTCTACTCTCACGGTGCAGACGTGCTATAGAGGCCAGGTACGCTTAGGCCTCCTGTCTACCTTCGTAAGAGAAGTCTCGCCCAAGGTACGCTTATGGGAGAGACCTTGACACTCCGTCCTTCCCCAAGGTTCATTTATGGGGAGATCCAGAGGCCCATGAAGTGGAGGAAGACACGTCTAGGGCAAGACGTTGTCAGATCCACCCTAGTTAACCTCCAGCCCTAACCGGATTGGACCAGCAACCTGATGACTCCGGGTTAGGTGCCTACTGATTCTAACGAAATGGCAGTAATTACAAAGGAAAATACAGCAATTGATCAGGCTTCTATAGATCCAGTGCAATATGACAGTAAAATGGCAAGAGATTAAATACAAACATAAGAGTTTATGAAGAACATTAAGGCTTCACAACTACCCTTGCAACCCTTGGAAAAACCTTTGCTAAGACAAAAGGATCTAGCTACTCATACTCATAATAACATAAATATAAATAGATTTGATAGCAAGCATAAAAGGAAAATGAGAAAATGGGAAGAAAACTATTAAATACCGACCGGAGCTAAAAAGCTCCGGTGAAAGAGTAAGGCTGGCCGGCGGCTACAGCTTGAAGATGGAGGAACAAATCCCCAAAGAAGACTGAAAAATAGAAAGTATGCTGATTTCTGCCTCCAACCAATATTGCTTACCCTAAAAATCCTAAAGTTATTGTTTATATACAACCCTAAGCTAACTAGAGGACAAATCCAGCTAAGGGAAGAAGACAAAATGGGAGGAAAGGGACAGTTGGGCTGTAAAGCAGAATATTCCTAGGACGCTCAAAAGGGATCAGAGAGGAATCTTGCTGGCGTCTCTCTTCGTGCGCCCCAAGGAGGATTGCAAGCACGTGCAGCTTCTGATCGAGGGCAAAACGCAGCACCGCACCTTTCGGCTTCACAGATGGTCCAGGGCTGGACACGAATGCGCGCATCTAGGGCTCGACTGAGGAAATACGTCTAGGCCATGACAAAGACTGGGAGACTTCCAAAGCTGCTCAATTCCATCCCAATACGTGTGCTTTCTGTCTTTTTCTCCTTCAGGGCTGGATCTGGCAAAAAGTATTGAAAATAGAGCAAGTTAGTAGCATCAGGGAGGGGAAAACATACAAAATTAGAGAGAAAATATCTACAAAACACACGCATATCAGTTTGTCCCACCCATGGAGTTACAGATCAAATGATGATCCAGTATTTTTATGATGGGATACTTCCGAGTTGCAGAGCACAAGTGGATGCAACGGTTGGTGGAGCGCTGCAAGACCTGACCGTTACAAGGGCCAAGCTGCTACTCTAGACTATGGCAGACAATTGCCAAAATAATCTCACTTTAGATAGAAATTCTATCCCTTCAAATTTTTATG
Source organism: Viola odorata (assembly GCA_963691705.1). Lineage (NCBI taxonomy): Eukaryota > Viridiplantae > Streptophyta > Magnoliopsida > Malpighiales > Violaceae > Viola > Viola odorata. The sequence continues at coordinate 35,853,647 of OY829542.1, forward strand.
CCATTAATGTTGAACAGAAGTTGACTGAATTAACTGACATGGTCAAAAATATTTCCGTTAACATTTCAGGTACAATGCCCACCGGGAATCCGAATCAAGAGCAGCTAGCTTCAGTATGTGGGATATGCCAGCAGCAAGATCATCAAACCCATAATTGTTATATGGTGCAACACCCAGATGATATGACTCAGGTAAATGCAGCATACGCACACAACCAAGGGAGTATACAGAACTACCCCCAAGGAAGTAATCAATACTCATGGAGAGGCCACCCAAACTTCAGATGGAGAGACCCAGTCCTTCCACACCAGAACCAAGGTGCACCTCAACAATAGTCCCCCATTAACTTCCAATATTTCGTGCCACGCCCTTCACAACTGAATCCTGGTTAAGCCTCTGTAGCCCAGCTACCACCTGCCCCTCAACCTTTACAGATTGTTGGTCCGTCTATGGAAGATACTCTTAAAAAATTTATGCAAGCGACCCAATCTAGTTTGGCAGAGATGCAGAAGCAAATCAATCAGATGGCTAACCAAGGCAAATTACCTTCTGTCACCGTGGACAACCCCAAGCACAATGTTAGTGCCATCAATCTAAGAAGTGGAATTGTGTTACCAGAAAGAGAAGGTGCGAAAACAGACAAGGAATTGCAGAAAATTCAGTTATAAGAGTTGGATGAGAATGAGGAAGAAGAAACTGAGGCAGGAGCAATCTTGGCTAAGCCTCAGGCCAAACCCGTAGTTTCCATAAAGGCAGAGAAAGTAGATCCTATTTTGGCCAAACCTGTGGCCAAACCTAACCAAAAGGAGGAAGTGATCAAAATTCCTCCATCGTTTCCTCCTAGATCCTCAAAAGAGAAGAACTAAGATGAAGCAAGGGACTTTATGAATGTTTTTAGAAAGATAGTTGTTAACATACCTATGTTAGACTTGATTGTGAAAGTTCCCTCTTATGCCAAATTTCTTAAAGAACTGTGCACTAACAAAAAGAAAATTGCAGGTATAGAGAGGGTGAATCTTGCTCATAGTGTCTCTGCAGTGCAGCAAGCCCAACTTCCAAAGAAGTGCAAGGATCAAGGGACTTTCACCATTCTATGTAGGATAGGACACAAGACAATTGAGAAAGCCCTTTGTGATTTAGGAGCTGGTATCAACGTGATGTCTTTGAGTGGGTTCGAGACATTAAAGATAGGTACGATGAAGGAAACTGATTTGGTGATTCAGCTGGCTGACAGATCGATCATCCGGCCTAAGGGAGTCGTGACAGATGTCCTGGTTATGGTAAATGATTTTATATACCTAGTGGATTTTTACATTGTTGAAATGAATGTTCAATTACCTTCTTACACCACTGACATTTTATTAGGAAGACCATTTCTAAGGACATCGAAGGCTAAGATTGACTGCTACGAAGGGAGTATAATCTTAGAATCTATGGAAGAACTATAAAATTCAGCATTACCGAAGCATTAAAGCATCCTAACGATTTACATTGCATGAATTTTCTTGATGTTTTAGATCCAATTACTGATGAAATGGCTGATATTTATGTTAACGATCCCCTCGAGTATGAATTGAGCAGGGGAATTTCAACAAAGACGCTGAAGGAATTGGAGGACAGAACAGGAGATCATAAGGAACTCCAAGAAATTTTGACTAGTTTGGCCGATCCAGAAGAAACAGACTCAATCTTGGCCTCGAGCTTGGCCAAGAAAAAGGCCAAGACTGCCAAGTCAAAGAAAAAAATAGTAAGTTGCAAATTTATGCAATCCACAGCTCCTAAAATCCTACCCTCTATTGTGCAGGCACCAAAGCTAGAATTGAAGGCTCTGCCAGATCATCTCAAATATGCCTATCTAGGCCAAGACGACACCCTACCTGTTATCATTTCAGCTAAACTGATGAAGGATGAAGAAGAAAGATTGATGACTGTCTTGAAGATGCAAAAAGAAGCGATTGGCTGGACCATGGCAGACATAAAGGGTATATCTTTTAACATTTGTACCCACAAAATACATGTGGAAGTTGTTAAAAAAGAAATAATTATATTACTCAATGCAAGCGTGATTTATCCTATTTCTGATAGAAATTGGGTTTCCCCTATGCAGGTAGTCCCTAAAAAGACTGGTATCACGGTCATCGAAGGAGAGGATGGAACCCAAAGGATGACAAGAATCCAGAATGGATGGAGGGTTCGCATAGACTACCGTAGGTTGAATCAAGTCACAAGGAAGGACCACTTTCCACTGCCATTTATCGACCAAATTGTGGAGAGACTTACTGGAAAGTCCCATTACTGCTTCTTTGACGGTTATTTGGGGTTCCACCAGATCCCTGTAGCACCAGAAGACCAAGACAAGACGACGTTCACGTGCCCTTTTGGGACGTTCGCCTACAGACGCATGCCATTTGGGTTGTGCAATACGTCAGCCACCTTTCAAAGGTGCATGGTAAGCATCTTTTCCGAGTATGTGGAGAAAAGCATTGAGGTATTCATGGATGATTTTACCATTTACGGTAATAATTTCGAACAATGTTTGGATAATTTAAAAAATATCTTGAAAAGATGTGTTGATACGTGCCTAGTTTTAAATTTTGAAAAATGCCATTTTATGGTAGATCAAGGCATTGTCCTTAGGCATGTGGTTTCAAAGAAAGGAATCGAGGTCAACTAAGCCAAGATTGATACAATAAAGAGTTTGCCTTACCCCTCATGCTTGCGTGAGGTTAAAAGCTTCCTTGGCCATGCAGGTTTCATCGTAGGTTCATTAAAGACTTCTCAAAAATAGTAGAACCAATGTGCAAGCTTCTACAAAAGGAGGTGGAGTTCAACTTTGATGAACCATGTCATAAATCCTTCGATGAGCTAAAGGAGCGATTGACATCAGCACCGATTATTCAAGCGCCGGATTGGAGTCTACCATTTGAGCTTATGTGTGACGCGAGCAATGCTGCCGTAGGAGCAGTTCTTGGGCAGAAAAAAGGGTAGAGATCCTCACGTGATCTACTACGCCTCGAAGATGTTGGATGAAGCCCAAAAGAACTACACCACGATTGAGAAAGAATTGTTTGCAATAATCTTTACCTAAGAAAAATTTAGATCTTATCTGTTAGGCACAAAAGTTATTGTATTTTCTGACCATGCAGCGTTAAAGTACCTCTTGGCCAAACCTGAGGCCAAACCTAGACTAATTCGCTGGAGTATGACTTGGAAATCAAGGAAAAGAGCGGAAGGGAGAATCTTATAGCAGACCACTTGAGTCGATGCCTAGAAAAAGGTGACCTAGAACCTATGAAGGGGGAATTTCCTATGAAAATCTGCTCTCGGTGACATTAGCCAGGCCAAACCCACGCCCTTGGTATGCAGAGATTGCGAATTGCCTCGCCACAGGTAAACACTATGGGGACATGGCCACCCATGAGAGGGTAAAAGTTAAGCACGACAATAAGTACTATATATGGGATGGTCCTTATTTATGGAAGATAGGCACTGATCAATTGCTTAGGAAGTGTGTGCCTCAAAATGAAACTTTATCTATTCTGAAATTTTGTCATTCTCAAGCATGTGGTAGCCATTTTGGGGCAAGAAGAACAACCTTGAAGGTCCTTGAGTCTAGATTCTATTGGCCTATAATTTTTCAGGATAGTTTTCTCTTTTGTAAAACGTGTCCCGCATGCCAAAAAGTAGGAAATATCACCTCCCGTAATGAAATGCCTATGAACTTTATCCTTTCATGTGAAATTTTTGATATATGGGGTATTGATTTTATGGGACCTTTCCCTACTTCCTTTGGTAACAGATATATTTTGTTGGCTGTAGATTATGTATCAAAATGGGTAGAGGCGAAAGCTACTAAAAATGATGATGCTAAAACTATGATTTCCTTTATTAAGTCTAACATCTTGAACAGATTTGGCATTCCTAGAGGGATCGTTAGTGATCGAGGAACACATTTCTGCAACAAGATTATTTCCTCCCTTTTCAGGAAATATGCCATCACACACAGAGTATCCACAGCCTATCACCCTCAATCCAATGGCCAAGCGGAAGTTTCGAATAGAGAAGTGAAGTCGATCTTGGCCAAGATAGTAGGCCTAGACAGGCGAGACTGGAGCCAGCGGTTAGATGACGCATTATGGGCTTATAGGACGGCCTACCAAACCCCAATAGGAATGACGCCATACAAATTGGTCTATAGAAAGGTTTGCCACTTACCTATGGGGTTGCAACATAAGGCATACTGGGCGATAAGGAAGTGCAACATAAGTTACGACCAAGCTGGACAAGAAAGAAAGTTACAAATCCACGAGCTAGAGGAGCTGAGGGACCAAGCTTATGACAATCAACTCATCGTCAAGATCAGGATGAAGAACTATCACAATAAAAGAATTATTGGAAAACCTATCCGCACAGGGGAGAAGGTTCTTCTTTATAATTCTCATTTCAAATTATTTCCTAGAAAGCTAAAAACTAAATGGGAAGGCCCGTTTGTTGTTACTAATGTTTACCCACATGGCGCAGTCGATATTAGCAATGAGAACACAGGTGTCGAGCTCAAGGTGAATGGACAGAGACTGAAGCCATTCTTCGAAGGATTCCAAGAAGAAAATAGTAGAGAAAAGGTGGAGATGCCACCAACCAACAAGTGAAATCGACCAGGGTCAAGCCTAAGACGTTAAACAATGGCGCTATATAGGAGGCAAGCCATGCTTATTATTTCTTTTGATTTGGTTTGTTTTTAAATTTTCTATTCTGTTTGATCTCGCTGGGTTATTTTGGCTGCTCGCAGGAACTAAATAGGGGATTGCGCTGCGGATTGACCTAGAGCTTGGCTAACCTTTTGGCCTAGACTCTGTTGGAATTAGTGGGACACGTGTCAGTAGCATCCATTTTCACCTGAAAAGGTGGAAAAATTCCAAATCAATTAATTAAAGTCGTGGGTAACTCCAACCGCCAAAAACCTCTATGTATTCTCCCATCTCTGACACTCCACCACTCACAACCCCAGAAACCGCACGACATCTAAGAAATTGGAGAATCAACAGCCGTCAAGAAAGAAGAGAGAAAACCTTCTCCCCTCCTAAACCCACTAAAGTCGAAGAAAACCTTAGCACCATCATCCTCGACCACGATGAAACCAGTCTCCACCCCATAAACCAAAAACCCCGAAGCGAGCGACGATCTAACTCTAACTGGAGCTCCAGGAGAGGCGATGTCGATCGTGAAAAGAAGCCTCCAAACGCTCATTGATGAAGACGAGATGGGTGGAGAGACTGGCGCGAGAACTGAATCAGAAGAGAGCGTCAAATGAAAAGATAGGGTCGTCGTTGTGAGTGATACAGACTCGGATGATGTCCCTCTGGCTAGGAGGATGAGGCCGTCATATTTGACATCTGCGGAGGAAAGGGAAGACAGGAGAGAGAGCAGGAAGAAAAGAAACTAGAAGAAGCAGAAACAGGAGAACCAGTGCCGGCCACCGCACCGACCGCCGCGACGAACTCACCAAAATCGCAGCATCCGGCAAAGAACACAGGCACCCCACCTGCAAAGAAGTCCACAAGAGTGAAGCAGGTGGCGCATAAGAAGCCACCGGCGAAGAAAGTGACAACAGAAGTAGAGCCACAGCGGGTTGCAGCCGAGACAGGAGCAACGCCAACCCTTAAGAAAACTGCCACCAGCACTACACCTGCAAAAACCCAAAGCAAGAAGAAAAAGGTGGTAGTTGAGGACGACGAAGAGGAATCAACTCCAGCACCCTCAGTCCTGGCCAAACCCCCGACCAAGACCCCTAAGGTACCAGCATTACATACATTAAGAGGTTGGCTAAAATTTGGCACCCCAAACCTAAAAGTTAAACTAGTTAACAAACTTACTTGTGATATCCCTACTTTTGCTAAGCTTGATTTTAAATTTCTTGATCAAATGGCATTAGGGACTAGAATTAGAGAGTCTGTATATGTTATTGGTTGGGAGTCCTTTATGTCTCTTGATTTTGATGCATTCTCTGAGTTGTGTCTTGAGTTTCACACCACTTTCTGGTTTGATCACTCAACCTTGTATGTTAGAGGTAGAGACAAACCCAATTTTGATGTTGCTGATGTGGTTAATTTTTGTTTGTGTGATACATGGTCACACTTGTCCATTAATGATTTCAATGCCATGCTGGGGTTTGCTGATATTGGTGAAGCTCTATCTAATTATCCCACTGATTGGGATAAGACAGCTGCCTTCCGGGAGCTCACTGGAGACCCCACTGTTGAATTTGATAGGAACTCTAAGGCACACACTATCCAGAACCCTGCACTTAGAATGCTCCACAAAACTTTGTGTATTAACCTTTTAGGGAAGACAAAAGTTTCTGGGAGTTTATCCAAGTTTGAACTCTTTTTGCTTTGGTGTATGATGCACAAGAAAAGAGTTAATTTGGGTCTTTATTTGGTCAATTAATTGCATGCTTGTGAGCCTACCTCCAAACTCATTTTAGGGTCTCTCATTACATGGCTAGATGTGCATGCTAGGAATCTGAACCTTGCATCAAATTCTGCTCCCCTAAACTATTAGATTTGAAAGCCTTCGACCAAATGGGATACTTCTATTTGGAAGGAGAGTTTGTTCAATGCAATACAGGTTTTACACCAGTGGAGGAGCACATTTTTGGCAAGAAGCATGATGGGAAATACAAGCTGAAACCCATCAGTATCCCAGGAGAGGTCCCAGTGGAAGTTCCAGTTGAGTATCCAGGCCAAACATTAGGCCAAGATCCTACTATTCCAATTCCAAAACCTGCGCACACAGCTAGTGACTCTCCGGCTTGGGCCAAGTTACTGCATGATCAGTAACTCCTTATCCTAAACCAGCAGAAGGCCATTTTGGACCAGCTTGGCCAAGGCACAGCCCAAGCAAGCACAAATGATCCTCAAGCAGCGGACAACTCTAGGGAGGTTCCACGCTGGGCAAAGGCATTCATAGCCCACATTCAGGCGATTAGAGCAAACATGGATACCCATGACAAGCAAACGCCAGAAGTCATGAAGGACTTCTCTGACGGAATCAAAGCTTTAAACCACTCAACCTCAATTGTCCAGCATGCGCTAGTCGATCTGCATCAGAAGATGGACTCAATTCTGCCATTCTTTCACAGAGCTAAAGTCGCGCAACAACAACAGATGCCCCTACCCTCTGCCCCACGAGGAGTCAGACCACCCCTGCCTCCTCCATCACCAACAGCTCCTGCATCCTGATTTGCCCCCAGGTCGTGTCCCTTCTTTCCCTTTCCCTTTTCCCTTTCTGTTGTCGAGTCATCCCTCAACACAATGAGGACATTCTAAGTGTAGGGAGGGTGTTTTTGTGAGTCTGTTCTGTGAGTCATTTTGATTTTATGTGTTTTGATTTAGGTGTTTTGATGTGCATTTTTGTAAATAATTTTTTTTTAGTTTGTCTTGGCCAAGCCTTTGACCAAGACACTCTAGCATGTTTTCCTTTCACTAAGAGTCTAAATAGAGTTTGTTGCATGCTTTTCTGTTTTCATTTTCTTGTGTGTTTTTAGGCAGATTATGTGATTTGTTTGTTTTCTAAAATCTGAGAAACATGCTGCTTCCAAACATTGATTGCATCACATAGGACCTAGGGTACTTGATTGAACAACACCCTATTTTCTTACCAAGGCAATCTAATTTGGCATAACATTTCCAATGCCTTCAAGATGTATCTGTCTGGCATCTTTTAACTCCCCTTTATTTCCATAGATTCATGATTCTTGTGCTTTACAACTAAACTCAAACTATCATTCTTCACCTTTAAAAACCTCTGCCATGAAAACTGCCATGAATTATTGTGAAACACCTGACTTAGCCCCTTGGGGATCAATGTACAAGATCAAAAATAAATTAAAAAAATTAAAAATTAAAAATTAAAAACACATGTCTTGGTGCTCCTGCCTCATTCAAGCAGGAGTACCCAAGAAACTTTTGCAATCAGCTAATAAAAAAAATAAAAAATAAAAAATTTTATCTTGGAACTCTTGCCTCATTCAAGTGAGAGTGTCCAAGAAACTTTCGTTAAGCTGATCAAACAATAAATGATAATGGTAACAGTGCAAGGGCAAAGTCATTAAAGGTGTGATTGAAGTATTGTTGAGGCAGTTAGGTGGAGGTAAAAAGGAATTGGGAATTGTTCTGCTATGTGTTTAAATTGCAGGGTTTAGAGTGATAAGCGTTATGGAAATATAGGAAGTTTGGGGTATTGATTAGGGCTTGGTAAAAAGGTAGGGAGTTGTTAACTGAAGTACTTGCGAATCCTATGTGATGAGGTGGATGTTTGGAAATGAAAGTTTCTCTACTTTTCATGTGATTTGTTTTGTTTTGTTAGTAAGTCGTTGAGTCAGTATGCTTGGGGGTAAGCATAGTTTAAGTGTGGGGAATTTGATTACACTCTATTTTATCATATTTTTACTGTCTAAATTACTTGATATCTAGGCAGTAAAGCTATTGATTTTCCATGAATTTCCTACATTTTCGCAGTTCTAGCTTGGAGACTGATTATGAGAAGGAGATGAGTTGCAGAGCACTGAACTGGATTATCAAAACATCTTAGCCTGGAGCTTGGCCAAGATCCATTCGCGAAAGGCAAATAAAGCAGATGGCGTAGACAACCATTTTGGGCTACGCGTCTTCTTGGGCTTTGCGAGCTGGCAATCACAACTATCCAGCGAGATCAGAGGGATCAGGATGACATTAAATTAGAATCCTAGATAGGATCTCCCTCTTTTAAACATTATCATCTTTTCCAATTTTAAAAATATGTTAATCATCTTTAGATTTTGAGTGGATCGAGTTAGGAGAGAATAAGGGAGCTTAGCTTACTTATAGCTGATTTTGTTCTCGCTTATTCTCTCTCTCTTTCTTCCACCATTGAAATAATTTTCTTGTTCCATAATTTGAAGTTCAGAATTCACGGATTTATTTTCTTATGCAATCAAAGTATTTTTATTTTCCATCTATGAGTATGTCTAGCTAAATACCAATTCTTGGTAAGGGTTGATGAGCTTCATTCTTATGCATTCGTGAGATCAAACTATCCTTCATAATCTCTCCAATTCGTATTCACTTAATTCTTAAGCTTAATAAAATCGCTAACTTGCTAGAGACAAGATCTGATCATTCTTGGACCCTAGTAGAGAAAAGTTACAGTCAGCCTTGAAGGAGCGGGAGCACCCGCCGGATAGGTAAAGTAGGCGACTAGTCTCGCGCCAGACTAGAAGAAATAAGTGATCTAGTCCAAGACCAGACTGACAACCTAGGGTCTCCACAGGGGGACAACTTGGGCTAGGTACTGCCTTCCCCTACACCATTGAAGAAGCGACAGCCATTCAAGACAACAGCCAAACGGATAAACCCTTTAACCAGCAAGGTGTCCCTTGGCTAGGATTATCAGGAAAGGGAGCACCCGCTAGGTAATTTGCAGAGGAGAGAAGCAGGAATGAACAGGAGCACCTCCACTCTATAGCAGTACTATGGATACAGAGACAAATATCCTTGAATAAGTGATCGAATCAAAAGAGTTGAAGCTCTCATATCGCCCTTACTTGGAGTTCTCTTTAATCTGATTTTCAATCTTGACCCCCTATCTTGGCCAAACCTTTGACCAAGATTAGTTTGAACTGCTTTGCTACTTTTTGTTTTTGCTTTAATTTCATAATCAAACCAACCCACTCCAGTGATGAGGAAGTCAATCAAGAACTACATTCCCCTAGAGGTCTCTGTGGACGATCCTCTTACCATGCTGCCTCTTTCTTCTTATTCCCATTTCATTGAAATTTCTTTTTTCTTATGAACTATTTCAGTTGGCAGCATATGAACCAATGAATACTATCAGCAGTGCTTAAAAAAATGGTAAATAGGTAACAAATGGAAAAATTATAGCGGCTGAGGAGTCTTTGTGGACAGTGATAAGTTGTATTTCTACCTCACTTTCCATATCTATTATACACTTATATTTGACGTGCTCGACGCGAGATCAAAAACCAAAGAGAAGAAAGCTAAGAAAAGAAAGAAGAGAGGTTGGACGTCCTCCCTCAAAACCCCTAAGAGAATATATATAGTTTAATTACTAATTTTATCTTAATCACTTCTCTCTCTCCGATTAGAATTCTAACTAATGAGGTCGAAAGAAACTAGAACTCTAACACTCCTGGAGACAATCAAGCTGATCCAATGCACGTGTCTTCAAAATATTTATCTTTAAGTAGATGAAAACTGGGATTCTCTGCCTCGAGCTATCTAAGAAGGATCTTCTTGGCCAAGAAACCGACCAAGAACTGTTTCTACGCAGCTTTGTCTAACTTTCGCTCTTTTCTGCCCCTTTTTCATCTTTATTGCTCCAAGACTTTCTGCAAAATGTAGAGAAATTAAACTCTAATCAGTAGTATCACTGTCTAAATTGGATAAAAATAGATGGTAGAATGAGTCCCAAAATATGTCCAATCATAAACCTCACACTTAACCTAATGCTTGCCCCCAAGCATTCAACAAGCAAAAACAAAATAAAAACTAGTAACTTAAGTTTTCTCTCAAAGATCAGGCTCAACACAGAAAATACATAGACACTTCAATCTCCAAATCCATCCTAGATTAACAGGCCTTATTCAATACCTCAAACATCTCAATCATCACAATAATGCCATGATAGCCAGCCTTGCACTTAAGAAAACAATTCAAGGAACAAAACATTTGATTACTTTTTAATTGTCTCGCCCAATTAATCCATAAATGTATAGAAGTTGCAGACACATGCAATTGCGCACTCATAATACAGAAAATTAAGCACATTAGTTCAAATATTGTTGTCACATCATGGCTTTATTGAGGTCTTTATTTGCACTTCTATTTTTTCTTTTCTTTTTTGTGCAATTCCTTGAATCTTTTCTTTTCTTTTGCTTCATAGTTAATATATCATATAAAGTTCAAGCATTAAACACCACCAACTTAGATTGTTCGGCCCGATTTTAAGGAATTAGCTAAATATACTTCGAGGAGTTTCGCCTATTTTAGGGGTGATGGTACCAAATTGGTAACACCATGCAACCTAAGTGGTTCCAGTGGTGTTCACAATTAGATTCAAGGAATAAGACTCTCCAGCAATGCAGAAATAAAAACTGACAACTCTATAAATTTTTAGATGATTCAATTATTATATGGCATGACAAAATAAGTTTTTGAAACATTTCTTGGTCAATGTCTTGGCCAAGAAAGTTCTTTGAGTGTTCCTTCAACTACTCTCCTAAGCTCCAAGTTAAACTATCATGGACTATGGGGATAGACAAGATATTAAACTAGCATTAGGATATATGCAATTATTGGTATTGAACATGTTAGACACATACGGTTTCCCAAGTGGTTCCAAATTACCAACACCATACAACCCAAGTGGTTTCAGCGGTGTTCACAATCAGATTCAAGGAATTGAAGACTCTCTAGAAGATTCAAAGGTGATGGTATCAAATTACCAACACCATGCAACCCAAGTGGTACCAGTGGTGTTCACAATCAGATTCAAGGATTGAAGACTCTCCAGCATTGCAGAAAAAAAAACTGACAACTCTATAAATTTTTAGATGATTCAATTATTATATGGCATGACAAAACAAGTTTTTGAAACATTTCTTGGTCAATGTCTTGGCCAAGAAAGTTCTTGAGTGTTCCTTCAACTACTCTCCTAAGCTCCAAGTTAAACTATCATGGACTATGGGGATAGACAAGATATTAAACTAGCAATAGGATATATGCAGTTATTGGTATTGAACATGTTAGACACATATGGTTTCCCTGTTAATAAAACATAGATTTGACTAGTGAAGTGTCATGGAATTTAAGGTGTTAAGGCAAATTTTCAAGAGAAAAAGGGAGTTCTGGTTTTTGTGCAAAACAGTAAACATAAAACATGCAAGGTCTGACCTAAAAACACACAAAAATCAAAATAAAAAGTTATGCAAAAAATAAAAATTAAATCTAAAACTAGAAAAATTTAACTAACACATGCAAAAACATTATAAAAAACACATAAAAAACACAGTAACACAATGGACACATAACAAATCCTCTCCCACACTTATTGGACACATTTTCCTCAATGTGCAAGGGTATAAAAATACAAAATGAAAATGAAAAATTGCAGAAAAATAAAAAGAAACAAACAACCTGGGCCAAGTTGTCAAGCGGAAGGTGGTGGAGGGAATGGTTCCAAAGCTTGATT